>ML825800.1:3023-16895 GCA_009831015.1 Picea engelmannii | reverse complement strand
CCAGCTGTACTGGACAGTTGTACTTTCTAATTCCGTCTTGCTTGAGCATATATAAGCTCAGCTATTTCCTATTGTTGGTAGCTCTTCAGTTCTGTTCTGTACTTCTTCATACATTTGAATATACTATTCTTTTCTCTCTGCATCTCTCTTTGCTTCACAATTTATCAAATCCTCCCACTGCATATTGGAATATCAATCCAACCATCGATGACAGTTCCGAAATACAAAGGCATGCCCCATGGATACTCCACCTCCTCGAATTCCAATCTCCACCACAAGGACACAAATATACCCCTCATCTTTCCCTCGCCATCATCAGCCCGAGGAATTCCCATGTGAAGCTCTCCCCCGCCAATGAAAGACTTGGGATATACGTCCTTTATCCTCCCCACGCCCTCTTGCACCTTTCCCATGCACAACCACAGTTCTGCCCCTTTTCATGTAGCGAACAAATTTATTGATAACTTTTCCTAGAAAAACTTCCATGCAGCGGACGAATTTATTGAGTCCGCCCTAACACCTGCAACTCGCATTTTCTGGAAAAGCTTCAAGGGCTCCTCATAATTCCCATTTCAGGATAGACTCGTGGACACCATTCCAGTACAGATTCACAGACGAGTGTTTCCAACAGTCTCTGCGGCATCCTTCTCTTCAAATGAATCAACAACCACACTCGCAGACAAAGCGACTCTTCCTTCTCCCTCTACGTGTGGAAACGAACTCTCTGACTCTCACAAACCACCACTCAGAGTTAGAACTGAAATGAAAAATATAAGTAGTCCCACACACAACAAACACGAAATGGCAGAGACACATGGGAAATGATATCTAATTTAGTGCTTCTGTCAACGGTGAAGACAAAAGGTTTTTTCCATTGCATCGAAGCGCCTCAAGGGATTTAACATTTTAACCAAACATTTTGCAAGCATATACGAGAATATGAAGCACCAAACGCTTCGGTAAACACAACCACAGTTGAGGAAGCGGAGCTGTGTTGTAACCGACGAGTAATTGTTGTGACGAACAAATAATAAAAGTGTTTTGAGTTAAGGGTTGCTATAACAAGGCTACATGGTAGCAAATACCTATAGAAGTTTGAATATATGAAAACAATGCGGAAGTTTGAATACATGAAAACAACTTAAGAGAGTAATATATTGTTAATGGTATGTACAATTATATTCATACAAATAAAATGAAAATGTTATTTAAATGAATTTGTAGTAAGGATATGAAATTTGTAGATTATTTGATATTCTTTATTGAATAAATGTGGATATGAAAATATTATCTATAAGGATATTTTAATACATTTCACTTATATATTTCACATATAGAGTCATATTTTTCCTACTATATTTCACTTATATACTTAATAAATTAATAAAACGAAGGGAAAAAACTGCACCAAGAAGTAAAACTACTACATTTTGACAGGTAAATAAAAATTATTTATAGAAACAAAAGGAAAAAAAAGTAGCGCCACCTTTGAATAAGGTCTTCAGGTAGCAAAACTACCCTATTTTGATAGGTAGATAAAAAATATTTATAAAACAAAAGAGAAGAAAAACAACGCCACCTTTGAATAAGGTCTTCAATGTGGTATCGATGAAAGATATAGTGATTGCGGATATGGGTTAGCAAGATATGAAAGATATGATGATTGTGGATATGGGTTAGCAAGATATCCATGTAATTGGTAAAAATTTAAACCCTTATGACTGTATGTGGAGTTGTAGCAATGTAGACAAAATGAAAGTGCTTTTGCTCTTGTGGAAAAATGGAAAAATAGATCTTCGTTCAGTTATGAAGATAGTTTAACTTATATTAGTGATACCATTAGGCACTACTAGTTTGAACTCAAACTCACCTAGAGAATATGCATGTTACAAACCAGGAACGTCAAAAAACACGGGTTTGCTTGTTCCACGATGAAATCCAGATCTTAAATAAGCGACTTGGGTATCCATGCAGTAAATAAACATCAACTACTTGCCAACGTCAGATTAACATAAACGCATGCATTGGCAAAAAGGGCTATTGGGTATGGAGACAAAAGTAAGTCTCACTGTACTGTTTGAGATTAGCATGTTTCTCGTTGTTTCTTATTAACTTTTAGACAAGAACTTGAGTTCAAAACCTCTTTAAACTGAGGGTTCCTGGCATTAGTTAGACATTCCAGTGCTTTCGTTATGCTTTTAAAGCTATAATTGTTGACTTTAGTTAGCGCAACTATTACTCTTTAATGGAGGCCGCAATGCCGCACTTTTCAACCAGGTTTAATGTTGGACGTGATAATTCATGCAAAGTAACATGAAGTTGTATCATGAGCTAACCATTTATCGTGAGAGTAAAATTTCGGCAGAAAATCGAATGAGAAAACAAAGAATATACATAACCTAACAATCCTTGCATGCTTCACATTGAACCATTAAGACATCAGGGTTGTATGGCTTTTCACATTTGTAGTGCTTGCAAGAAACAGACAGATAGAAGACATTTCGTTAAAGACACATCTCGGAGGTCGACAGATCGAAACCCTGGGAGGCGAAAACGAAAGAAAAAATTTCACAGTAGATGTCACTGACTTACACGGCCACCCTATCGGGAGTGAACCCTCTGGCTGCGACATTGCTTTCAAAGCGGCAAAAATAGTCTTCAGAGCCGACGTTGTCCAGTTTGGTGTAGTTCTTGAAAGTATGCACACTTCATTTTCCCTTAATTGTATTGGCGCTCTTCTCATTGAAATGATCCGAAAGGAAGAGATCCTTTGCACTGTGGAATTGGCGGCGACCTCCTATAGACTCCTCTGGTCGATAATACGACCGCACATGGACCTTCACAAGGTTTCCCTGAGAATCGGCTTCTATCTTCTCCACCCTATCTATGTACGATGGCTTATGGGCATCCTCGAGAGTCGACACGCATCACAGTCCCTGACTTAAGAAGTTATCTTTCAAGCTATGTACAATGGCTTATGGGCATCCTCAGCACGCATCACGTCCTGCAAGCTAAATTTCAATGGCCACGATGATTCATCGGCTGCAGTGAAAGCCATCGACTTCCAAATGACAATAGGAAGAAACTAACAAGGGCTCTGATCTGCAGTGCATCGACTGTAGTGACATGTCAAGACACTTGTTGAGCTCGAAAATTGATGTAGCAGAGGTTACTTCCAAGTAATGAGATGAGACTGTATGTCTGCATTTATGAACTGTCGTCATATCAACAATAAGAGGTTTGTTTGAATAGCCAATGGGATCTTGCCAAAAAGGATTTTAAATAATTGAAATAAATAAATAAAAATCTATTGCTAAAGTGTGACATTAGAAAACCATATAAATTTTTGGTCAATGCGTGGATTAATATGTAGTCAATGGCGAACTCATCGCTATGTACCATCCTATCGACAAGTATAATAAAAAATAAAGTGAGACATTGCTATATATTATTATTGATATGAAAACAGAATATTATAAATTTGGTTATAAATATCATACATATACTATTGATAGGTGTAATATTATAAATTTAGTTATAAATATCATACATATACTATTGATAGGTGTATTCTTGACCTAAACCATGTTACTAAGAAACAAGAGGTGCAAGGTAGCATAGTCTCTGTCCTTTGACAGGTTTGAAAATTGATAATAATGATGATTTAAAACTATAATAAGGTTTTTGAATTAAATAAAAAATGGTAAAACTTTTTATATTATTAGTTATATTTATGAAAGGAGGCCAAAGTGAAGACCTCAATATGAAGAACCCACAACCAAGCTAGCTTCTGTTACTTATGGTGAAATGCACCACCAAGCTCACTATTGTTCATAATGGAAGAATGGAAGAGCAAGAATGTATACAGAGCTTCAAGCATGTTTGCAAGATTTGAAAGAGAAGATTCACCTATGGGAGGGCTCTCGACGGACATATGAGAATTCAAGGATCCACAGTAGCAACTTCTTTTGATTTTAATGAAGAATTCAAGGATCCACAGTAGCAGCTTCTTTTAATTTTAATGAAGGATCCTCAGAAACTGGAGCCAAGCCTACACTAGTACCTAGCTCTGGAAAACATGAACAAGAAGCTTCGTCTGGGGTCGATCTGCATCAACAACTAAGTAATGGCATGATGTATGATCTGCGGCCTAATCACAAGCGGAATTGGAGCTATGCAGATCTGGAACTCTCTTGGAGCCTGCAGTCTAAGAAGGCGATATAGGGGATAAGCTCTTTGAACGAGGTAGAGGGCTCTGATGACGAGGCAAAGACTTATTGAATACACTAATTATAGGTAGCAAGGACATTGAAAACAATAGCAAGCAAATCCAAAACTTGATCGAGATCAGATTGCAAATATCAATGCTCACCGTCACCCTGACACTAACACTTTGAAGTAGAAAGTCAATGGGAAGAGAGAAAAATATTTTTTTTTAATTTATTTTAATTTTAATAAAAGAACTACCGAGGTTTCTCTAAATCCAACATTGTAAATGTTGGAAAATATTTAAGTCAAACAAAGAATTAATAGGTTGTCAATGACAGACTCATTGCGATAGTCATGTTGAAGGCAGGGATTAATAATGGTTATATGTTTTGTTTTCATTTTATAAATTTTGGGATGACCTGGTGGTAATAAAAACACGGATAGTAGGAGCAGTCAGTCATTCAACCGATTTATAAATTCCTACTCGTCTTATTGCATGAAATATGAATAAGCACGTTAGATGAATGTTTAATCATGTTGCATGGTGGGAGCATATACGACATGTTAAGCCCGCTTTTAGCAGAAAAAATCCAGTTCATAAAATATAATCAGACTTCAATATTTCAATTTCAAGTGGTATACAGTGGATACAATAAGACAATAAAGCCATTTCGATCGTTTATTTATTACAGTTGCAACAACATTATAAATTTGCATGAAGGCAATTTATAGGAATGGGTAAGATATTTTGCTCATATTTTGCTCATGGCATGAAGGGAGGATCAAGTTAATTCACACAAATATTATTAATATTTGACAAATTTTTATCCCCTTCTTTAATATGTTAATAATTTATTTAATCTTTCCAACTAAATTCGGCTTTTGCATAAATGCTAAAGAAACACTCCTACAACATTTTTATTAAAAAAAAAATACTTCTTATTTCTTGATCATGACATGCAAGATTAGCATTAATGGTTAATGTTAAAGCCCACAGGCGCATTCATTTTCAATATTATTGTCCACATTGATCCTCTCAATCATTTATTCTCTTGTCATAACTTGTCAACACCCGTGAGCTTAGTATCATGTTCAAGGTATTGATGGTACGTGTCATGTTCAAGGCTATTGATGGTACAAATGCTCACTCGACATGAAATCTTACATGTGCATTCATTTTCAATATTATTATATTCTCATTACTCTTGGTCCACATTGATCCTCTCAATCATTTATTCCCTTGTCATAACTTGTTACCACCAGCGAGCTTAGTGCCATGTTCAAGGGTATTGATGGTACAAATGCTCGGCATGCAATTTTACAGTTGGTTTTGTCACTCAACTACTCTGTTTCTGTCTCTGTAACTCTCCAGAGTGTTCTGTCTGTAGTCTTCCCAGTGTTTCAATCTTTGGGCAGGTTCTTTTTCGTACATTCCTCAACTAGTATTTTTGATAATAAAGTCATCTTTTTTCTTTTCTTTCTGTGTATTACTGCATGGACTTTTCGGACTTTAAATAATGGACTTTGAGACAGGAATGTTGTCTATAAGGAAACATATGTTTTCCAAGAGTGGTTTTGTGGTTACTGAGTGGAGCTTTGTAGCAATGGCGGAATGCCAGAGCTTGTCTTGAGTTGTACATGCATGCTTGCTCTGAGCAGTTAGATATCCTACATACGTTAATTCTTGCTAATTTTGTGTGAAGGGAAGCCTTGCAATACAAGACCATAGTGTTCCCTCTTCCATTTGCTATCTATTGCGTCCAAGATGGCAGAATCTTCTGCCATGAAGAAAAGAAGCAACAATGAGGGCTACCTTGGAGGTCCCTCTAAGAAGAAGCTCAAGGTTGAACTCGAGGTGAACAAATTTTTGTTCAGGGTTTTGCTTTCAAATGGTCTCAATTTAACACTTGAGTTGGAGAATTCCAACTAAAATATGTCGTTGGTCGAGTTTGTCTGCACCGTCAGAAGGCAAACGGAGAAAGAACCCCTCGAAAAGGGCTCCGGAAAAATCCATTGGAGACCCCAAGTCTACGTGGAAAACGCCATGGGTGAGCGAATCGAAGATGGGAAGATCATATGCCAGGATTCTCGCAACAAGACCATGATCAGAGCCCTGCAGGTTCATCTCTGAACATCTTCTAAACTATTTTTTAGTTTTTTTTTATAATTAAACAAAAATGTATTTATTTGTGTACTTAGAAAAGAGTTTCATGGTTGGCCCAAAGTGCATCCTGGCTGAACAAATATTTCCATATCCACATATTATTTAGTGGAAAGGTAACGTTCTAAGATAACAAAGACTTCTTCTGAGTATTTAACAACATTTTATTTATATATTAAGAAGACACAGCTCATTCCTCTATTTTTTGTTTTATAATGTTTGACAGGATGGTGGTATAAGCAGTGTCCACACATACCAGGTAAATTCTGATATATGTATTTAATGTTTTCCTGTTTTAAATATTAAAATTTGTATGCAGTTTTTGTTATAATACTATGTTTAAAGAAATTTTGTCGAAGACAATAAAAATTTCCATGTGCAACAGTATTGCATGTATAACATTTTCAATGCGATTTGATAATCTCGTGGAAGATTTGTACTGGAATTATTGATTGTTAATTTTTTTCACAGGACATCTGGAATGTGACTCCAGAACCACAGCTCTTGGTGGAACTGCCCCAAGATTACACTTTCCAGACAACATTGGCTGATTTAATTGCATGTCGAGTATTGATTTCATAAAAGTATTTTAATTTTTTCCATGCTTAGCAAATGACCAATGACCACTTGTTTATAGGTTTAGGGTCTATCTAATTTATAGATTTAATTTCCAACCAACACAGTGGATTTTCTTTGAATAGGACAACTCTTTACAAGCCATATGGGCTAATGGACCTAGTGAAAGGCGATTGATAAGATTAGCGTTCTGGGGATTTTTTGTAGTCTATAGACTGCACCTTTCAAATATCTAGTAATGTTTATGTAATAGTATAGTTCGACAATGTCATTGTAACTTGTAACATTCGATTCAACAATTGTTGTGATTTAACTCCATGTGTGTGCTATCAAGTGGTATCACCTCAGTCAAATTTGGCTATGATTCTTGCATTGTCTACATTCTGACTAGGTATTATTTTTATATCTGCTTCACATTCTATCTTGTATGTACTCTTTTGTATAATATAATTGTGTCATTTTATGTTCTATTTGTTGTTCATTTCTAGCCTATTCATTGTGCTTCCTGTGCTTCCTATCCAAGGCTTGTATAGAAACATAAAAATATTAGATTTAATTGTCTATGCTCTAATTGTCTATGCTATGTTCTTGTTGTACATCTCCCTTCTTTTAGCACTTTTATGTTCTCTCTGAGCATTGCCCGCTCCTAAAATTCTTCAACAATAATCTTGAAATGAGAAAACTTAGGGTAACATCGCCAGATGAAGGACGTCAGATGCATCGGGATGCACTAATCCAGTTAAAGTTAGGGAACTTACAGGAAATCCATGAACTGTTTTCAAAATATTTGAACAAAAATCTTTGAAAAAATCAAATAAATTAAAAGGAGGCTTTTTCAAAGAAACGTTTCAGACGACATCCAGGATACACAGGCTCGATCATATGGAAACTGATCGTATTGATTTGGTCCTCCAGTGCTCCAATCAAAAGATTAGGATTAGGATTGGAGTCGTTGCTGTAGAAATAATAAGACCCACCTTGGCATGCAATGAAGTCAGGATGAACAACAATGGAAGGCAGAGATGAGGCTCTATGATGAATTTGTTGGGGAAAGCGGGAGCCATATCCCACCATGTATGATAGATTCATAGGGTTCTCTCCTAATTACGCCGAAAGGCGTATACCTATTGGAGATGGGCACAATTAATCACCTTTTAATCTAAAATTTTAATCTAATGGATAACAATTGAAGATGCTGGCATATTCTTAGTCGTCCTCCCAAATCAATGAATGTGATTTACTCTTCATAACTTCCTTGTATTTTGGAATGCATACGTTAACCTGTTTACTTTTTAACATTTACCTAATCATATTAAAAATTACTGTACCACCATATAATTGCCACGTTTAAATGATTAACCTTTGAAATTACCACTTTTGAGATTCAACTGTCCGTGCATGTCATATTCCCCCATCTGAACGCGAAAGGGATCGACGCTTCCCTTGAAATGCCACGATTATCTCATTAGGCTTAGGCTTGATGAATCTCAGCTCCCCGATTCGTCTAGTAACACATCCATCAGAGAATTCGTGGACCCCTGCATCGAGATTTACAACGAAATGGTGAAGAAGACCAGGCCTATGCCCAAAAATA
The DNA here is from genome assembly GCA_009831015.1 of Picea engelmannii. Lineage (NCBI taxonomy): Eukaryota > Viridiplantae > Streptophyta > Pinopsida > Pinales > Pinaceae > Picea > Picea engelmannii. The sequence goes on along the minus strand of ML825800.1, from coordinate 8,355 downwards.
TAGACATGGCCAATGTCATCACTCTCTCCCGGAAATTTGTACACTAGAAGAAGAAATACAAAGAAGGAGAGGTGCCGCCGCTAAAACAATCACGGCGTGGAGATAATAAGTGAAAATGAAATGTTGTAGAAAGTGACTGAGCTGCTGGTGGCATTAATCGCCTCATTCCCATGTTCAAGACGCGACTGAGCTACTGGTGGCATTAATCACCCCATTCCCATGTTCAAGACGTGACTGAGCTGTTGGTGGCATTAATCACCCCATTCCCGTGTACCCGTTGAATAACAGTTGAATTAGGTCATTATTTAATTCACAACGGTGGACTAGAGTGTTGTCCATGCACACATATGATTGATATAAATAAACGTTCAGGTATTCTTAGTATCATTTTCATTATCCTCTCCTCATCTCCATCCCGCTGATGATAGTTATTACAATTATTTGAATCCGTTTTTTTTATGACCAGTCATGTCTTATGGATGAACAAATAGTAAAATGAATACTAGAGAAGTTCGTGATAAAAGAAGCTCAAATGGGGGCATCCTTACTTACTGAGGCTTCATTTCTATGATTTCTTTGTTCAGGTAATTAATCTTCATTATTTTCTTTCATCATCTAGATTGATCTAATTATTAACCAAAAATTCTAATTCATATGAATTTTTAACTGTGTTGGGAATTTAACCATCCTAAACCTTTCGGCGTTCACCAACCACGACTTTGTGGCTGTGCTAGTATATAATCAATATACATTGGATGCACCCACGTCATATAAATTCATTAAACCTTTTTCAGAAATGCTCTCCTGGATCTGCAACTTGACTATCATTTCTTGATTTCTAATCATCATTTCGAAGCAAAAACCACTGTTGTACCTACCTGTCATTTTGCGAAGGCCCGAAGTCTGGCCGAAGTTGCAAATTTAGACACATCTCTCAGTACTTGGCATACGCTAAAGAAAAAAACGACATTGATGTCATGCTCTGCATATTACTTGCATTAGATTTGTATATGAGTCCACCTGCAAAATGACACATACTTCAATCAATCAGCTTCACCTTCCACATAATGAAAGTAATTCCCTGCCCGGCCCTCCAACCAACCTACAAACCAAAAGAAATATAGAAAAATGGGTCGATGGGAATTAATAACCTGGCGTGTACTGAACATGTGAATCAGATGTTTCAGGTAAGAGGTTACAAATGAAACTGTCAACGCGTTCCTAGTATGATTTTAAGATCGATATATTCTCCCACAAATAATCCTGAAAACACTCGCATACGAGTAAGTATAGATAGCTTTGTAAATTAAATTATAGTTGATATAAGAACTGTGGACTAGTAATAGCCTTGGAGAGAAGCACATTAATGCCAGCATGCTTATTTTCCCAACTGAATTCATCAATGTCGTCATTAGCTCCAGGTGTCTTTCCATTGGCTTGAATGTACTAAAGATAAAAGGAGTCATTGGTCAATGCTTTGTGCAACCACCCACATCAATTCATCCTAGAATCCACATTATAAAATGTAAATTTATGTATGATTTTTGACGGAACTTTTTTAAGCTGGGAAATAATTGGACGTATAGAAAACTAACTTGGTATTGGCTATAGTCGCAGTAAAATGGAAAAACTGTTGACTTGAGGCTGTCATTATAAGGTCCCCTATATCTATCTGCAAAATCGAAGAGCTACGGAGTATAGACAGACAAAATGCGTTAGCAGGTGTTGTAGAAATCATATCATGCATTTATAAAAAGAGGAATCAAGGTACATTGAATTAAATCTGCAATTGGGTTATAATGGTAAACGGGGCACATATTTTACCTCACTTGAGTTGCAGTGTGAAACAAAGGTTGGGAATAAGCCAAGTCGGATGTTTGAAAGATGATAGACCACCCCACATGGACAATCATTATTCCCAACCATCCAAACTACATCCAACAAACTACTCACATCCATCCCTAATACTTCTCACAACACAAAAGGGTAAACTATGGACAACCCTTTACAGAAGATAAAATCATAAAATGATACAGAGGATATGCGCAAATCCCATCTCCATACATTTCCCCGGTTTATTGTGAATGATTTTGAAGGACAGAAGCCTGCAACTCATATAATAATAACTTAATTATATATTACATAGATATTACAACATCACTTCCATGGGATAGCAGGGATACCATCATTTGTTTGTTTATAGCCTGACCCATAGGAGGCGTTGTTGCAGTCGTTGCCTGAGATTGGTTGTGCTTTTCCAGATTTCCCACCTAGCCTGCGTGTTCAGATCCACATTTATAACATAAGAAACAATGAAACCAAGTCCTATCTATAGTTATCCCATCAACTTTGGAAATAAATAGAAGATCACCTACAGAGAGCGGGATCAAAGCCTATGTTCTTCAGTTCTGTGTATTCCTGGGACAGAGCACAACACTCACAAAAATAGTCTCCACAAGGCTTTTCTTCCAACTTGAATTTGGCGCGTAACTTCTTTATGTAAAAACATGAATAACAACAGGGGCAACCCAGAAAATAGAGGACGCAAGTGTACATAGTACGGTGGCTTCTGGGCATCCTCGGTAGTCGGCACACATCACAGTCCCTGACTAAATAAGTTGTCTTTCAAGCTATGTATGGTGGCTTCTGGGAATCCTCGACACACATCACTTCCTGCAATCTATCTTTCAATGGCCACCATGGCCACCATGATTCATCGACTGCAGTGACAGGATTGCCAAATGACAACACGAGGATACTGAGAAGGGTTCTGATATGTAGTGCATCGACTGCAGTGACATGTAGCAGACGTTACTTACAAGTAATGAGATGAGACTCCGCATTTATGAATAGTCGTGAGCTCGACAATAAGAGGTGCGTTTGAAAAGCCAATAAGATTTTGCCAAAAATAAATTTAAATCATTAAAATAAATAAATAAATCAATTGCTAAAGTGTAACATTAGCAAAACCATATAAATGTTTGGTCAATGGGTGGATTAATACGTAGTCAATGGCGAACTCATCGCTATATACCAGCCTATCGACAGGTATAATAAGGTATTTTCAAGTTGAATACTAAGAAGATCAAGAAATTAACTGCAATATTGGTGTCAAGCAAGGTTGTCTATTATTCTTTACCTTTTTTGGCATATACATATTAAGTGTAATATTGGAGTCAAGCAAAGTTGTTCCTTATTCCTTATTCTTTTTGGCATATACATTGATAAGTTAGAAGATTGTTTTGAAGAAGTAGGTTGCGTCTGCCCAACTCTCAAGGGTATAGTCATCATTCTTCCTATTTACGTTGATGATATTTGATCCAGGTGGATATCGATGGTCACCCACCTATTCCAACTAGCTCACATACAGATGTCATCTTGGCAGTTTCAATTTTCATCTTTGCAATTTGTTTCTATCTTTTTGGGTCCTAAACTTTTGGGGTCATTTTGAGGCCCTAAACAATATTTTTTTGGGCCCGCCACAATCACATTATAAACAAATTCAAAGTGTGATGTCATAATGTGTAGTCCTTAGATAGACCTTTTCAATAGGCTATTGTGCGCCTAAAATGGAGATCATATGCAAAAGTTACAACCCCGGGAAGTTGATGTACCAACTTAACCCAACGAAGTCCACATGACTTTTGGCGCTTCATTTCTTAGGGTTAGGTTTTTTTATGTCTAGGGTTTTGGAATTCATGTTTGATGTAAAAAGGATTTTGGAGTCTCATTGTACTCATCCTCTTGCGAATGAGCATATCTATCATATCTCTTCTCAAATATAAGCTTTCATCATTCTAGCAAGCTTGTTTCGGTCTACATTTTACAGTTTCAACATATTTCTTATTTAATATAAGTCAAATTCCAATGTATCTATGTTATTATTCATTGTATCTCTGTGTTAATATTATAGATCTTTGTTTTCATTTCGTTCTTCTCATAAATCCAGATTAGAGGTATCAGAGAGGTCTACTCCTTGTCATTTTTAGTGCATGTCCCCGACGAGGTTAGGGTATAGAGAGTTGGGTCTTGAGATTGTTTCTCTTGAAGATAGTTTCTCTCACATGCCCAAGAAAATTTCCATGGTGTGAGAAAATAAAGACGATAGGACAAGAGATCCTTTCAAAATGTTGTTCAAGGAATCCCTTGATCGATAAAGGAACAAGATAATGGACAACTTTGCACAAATTCTTCGACGGCTGTTGAAAAACGACGCGTCTACCTCAAGCAGTGGTGCTACCCCATTCAAGGTACAAATAAATTTTGATATTCCTATATTTGAAGGTCAAATAGATGGAGATGTCATAGATAAATGGTTAAACTTTCTAGAAGAGTATTTGTTTATCCACAACTTTTATGATACATAAAAGAGTACAATTATGCTCCTTAAGGACGTCCCCCATGTCAAATATTAATGGGAGACTTTATGTGAGCAAAGGGAAAGAGAGGGATCTATATTATTTGTAGTTGCACCCACTTGGAGTTCCTTAAGGGATGTTATTAAGGAACAATACTACCCAGTTGGAAGTTATGACGACTTATATACAAGATGGACCACATTGCAGCAGGAAAGGAACCAAACAGTGCCAGAGTTCACCAATGTCTTCCATACCTTGTGCACCAAGATAGGTATCATAGACTTTGAGCGACATATGGTGCTCAAGTATTGTGGCGGTCTACATAGATACATCCGGACAAAAATGGAGTTTCTCGACATTTTGTCCTTGGGCATGGCCTATTGATATGCTATAAAAATCGAGCAAAAGCGTAAACAAAATACGTGGCAGTTTGGGTTTGCCAACCCTTAGAGAAGAAGTAGGGAAAAGGTGACCCCAACCCATAGAAAAAATGGCATAGAAAGGATGGACAACCTCAGGACAACCAGTCCAAACCGCAAACAAAGAAGGACAATGGGAAGACAAAGAAAGACACTCGAAAATGGTGTGAATTCCAGAAGAACCCCTAGCATAACACCGTTGAATGCCTCTCAAAGCAGTCATTGGTGGCCGAGGTGAAAGCCCCTAAACTAGATGCAAGCTCTAACTCTAAAATCTTATAAATAAAAAAGACTTAATTACGATGAACAATTTTAATTTTTTTTAATTAATTTTTCAAATTCTTCAAAGGTTACATAATTAATTATTGATGATGATGAATGTTAACGTTCACTGAGACCAATATTGGTCTAGCATCCTTAAAAAAGGTAAGAGACTCCACTCAACTGATCAAGTTGAAGTGTGAGCTGAAAAGAATATTCTCCTAGAATGTAGGAAAATGAATATTCTCCCTAAACTATAGGATACTGAATAATGACTAATAAACATAGGGAAAG
>ML825799.1:60281-74321 GCA_009831015.1 Picea engelmannii | reverse complement strand
CTCTACTTGATGAATATGTAAAGCTAACACTTCTTCTTATGTTTGGAAGATTCCCACTCTATTACAGACTTGGATAAACTCTATTTAATAGTCTAGATTCTTGTGCTTAAACTAATTAATCATGAATGTAAATAACTCCAACTTTTAATTCAACCAATATTCACACATCTAATGTATTTTCCCTAATAAGTGGAATGACATACTCGTGCTTTCAAATACAATGCTTTCACAAGATATAAGAGACATAAATGCATATAAATCTTCACACTAATCCAAACACCAACAATTGAATTAAATAATAATAATAACACAAGCCAATGAAAGAAAACATTAAATACAAACAAGTCTAAATATTAGATTATTTTTACTTTTTCAGGCAATTATCATCGGAATCTGGTGATTGAATTGTAGGTGAAATTGCAATTTTACAGTGTCTGAATTGTAATTTTGAATGCATATATGATCCATATCTTTGAAAAACTCCTAATCCACCCAGATTGTGCAATATCAACAACTAATATCTACAATTCCATCAATTCTTTTAAATTTCTAACCTATTTTTAGGAAAAAATGATCAGAAAACACAACTGGAAAAAGGTTCAAAAAGCCTAATGTTTAGACTATGCATGTTAAATAATAATAAGACAATCCAATGAAAGAAAGCGTTATGGTACTTCATGTAATTGCAAAAGGTGGTGGCCCCAAAGATCACAAGGAAGCATTGAAGCATGCATTTATTAATTCATTAATCCATTCTATGGCCTCTTCCATCCAACCAATCAAAACACAGTCAAGGAGAGAGACTAGACCATATTTCCCAAGAAATGGACACACCATGTGAATGTACAGTCCAGATATGGCTCTACGATGCAAGGAAACTCACCCATGAGTATTGTACGAATTGTACAGCCTTCATACGACTCCCTCACAACCTTCAATGCCCTATTGATTACGAAATTCATTTTGTGGAGGGCATAAAACCTTCATAATCAAGACCTGGCATTTGGTTACCCATGAGGTGTAGACCAATTGGTTTGTGTTGGGTTTATTCCTCATCACGTCACGGGCTCAAACCTCATGGGCAAGGGTTGAGGTGGGAGCCATTTGTGGGGGAAATTTTCACTTCCCACAGGGCATCCAGACTCAACCAAGTTTCATACAATCTCATTGATAGCATCCCACTTTCATAAAGATCATTCTTCCATCCAACATTGGGGCTATCCAAAAGTTTTATTGACTGATTGTGAAGATCAGTCAGTAAAAAAAAATAGTCAAGTTACTAGAAGATATAGGTAGACATGGAGGTAATGAGAAGACCAAGCATCCTTGTACTTTCATTTTTCATTCCCCAACTTTCTCACCTATTTTATTCTTTGTTTCTCACTTAATTCTTTTTTTCCCTCCTCTTTTATTTAATTTAATTTTATTGCTTGCATTGCCTTTTATGTTTTTATCCAACCTTCATTAATCATTGAATTTTACTTGTAGGTACCGAGTCTTACAACAATTCGCTTGTGTTTGGATCCATTTTGGATCATACTTCCTCACCAAGAGGATTTTTGGTCTCCAAAATATTAGAGGAAACCAATCTGGATCAATGTGCCTTCTATTTGTTTCTTTAGAACGTGGCTCTAATTCTAGCTCCTGGTTGTAGCTCTGACTCTATCTCTAGCTCTGGCTCGTGGCTCTAGTTACCGCCTATGGTTATGGATATGGCTTTAGCTCTGGTTCATGGATTGCATGTTCTAAAGTCCAAAAATCTATGCATTTACTCTCATCTCTCAGCAATCTTCAAATTCAAACTCTTCATTCATATTTCATTTCCATTTTCAATGTGCAAGTCCCTTTCATTCTAAAACTTGGAGATGGTCCATCTTGGAAACCAACAGAAGCCAAGCCAAATTCTGGTCTTCTTTGTGTAGAGAGATCCTAGCAAGAATATGTAATCACACAACAAGTCAATGAAATGAAGAGTGGTATTCCCTCTTCTACTAGGATCAATTACTTCCCGACATGGAAAAAAATTCCCTAGTGCTTGCACAACACTCCATCTCTATAGCAATTCCAACTTCAATGAAAAATTGTGTGTGAAAATACAACCTTCATGAATTATCAAACATCTCCCCAAGGTCGCCAACCTCCATGCACCAATCTCAAATACATCTCCAAGAAGGGAATCTTCATCTGGAAGATCACAGGAAACAATTGGATTGAGCTCACCCTTGGCATCAACCTTCTTCCCCCATCATTGGTGACACTAGCCTCATGCATTGTTGTAACTACTTGGATAGTTCCTTCTCCTTGGGATGAATATGGAGGAAACTCTCTCTCATATTCAATATTCACTCTTGACACTCTTCTCTTTCTTGTTCGGTTTCTAGGGTGAATCTTTGGATGAAGTCACCAACACTTTGCTTCTCAACATGCAGTTAACTTGCAGTGGCGGAAAAATTTATTGGCACTACATGCACTACTAGACATACTCCTCTCTAGGTACCTCTAAGTTCATTGTTGATTGGGGGAATCCTTCTTTCCATTTTTCACAGAAAACAATCTGGTTGGTAGCATGTGTCTTGCTTCTCCTAGCAGGATGCCTCAACTTAGCCTTTCTTCCGACAAAATGAACTTGTCTCTGAGTACCAATAGTTGGAAATGATATGGCCCCTCTTCTTGCAGTGGTGACAATGAGGAATGTCTTGCCTAATGCGTACCTCTTTTCCTTCTTCTTGATCTAGTAGATCTACTTACCACTTCTTCTAAGTGTTGGTATATGTCGAGTCTTTTCACTTTTCTCCTTGCTGCCCTTCTTCAATCTACCAAAATAAGGATGGGTTGGTAATGTGTTTCCATCTTCTTTTGTTGTTGGTCTCTCTTCTGATGACCAAACAAAATCTACAATATTTTTTGCCTTCAAAAATTCGATATTGGTGTTCAAGTGACCTTTTCCTCTCTGCCATTGAAACCTAGGCCTTCATGTTTGACCATCAATTAAACCACAATGGGGCTTAGCAAGTATTGTTTTCTCTTGCCTATCCCTTGTCCATTGTAGCCCATCTAATTTAACAATTTCAAACCAATGCCTCTTGTACATTTTTTCAAATCACCTATATGTTCTTGAGAAAGGTCTACAAAGGATGAACTTACCATGCTTGACGTCATCATGGTGGTATCTTTTGCAGTAGAAATAGAAGGAGCTTGCTTGGTCTCCTGGACACTACATGCAACTTGTTCGATGCTTCCTCCTTCTCTACCAACTCTAGCTGCAACCGAGACATCATTTGAGTGAACCTATCCTTTTTCTAGTTATCCAATTGAATAACCTTCTGCCTGTTGAAATATTGTAACTTCGAAGAATATTTTACCTAAGAGGGAGTCTTGAATAATATTGTTATATTATATTTATTAATTAGGCCCTATTGTTCCTTTTTAAAAGTCGACCCTTTTGTGCCTTGAAAATTAAATGTAAATTAAGAGGGTAAAGTGACAAGTCAGACCATACCTAATTTTAGGCTGGCTAGACCACTATTTATAAGGGAGGTCAGTGCCTCATTTGGACACACTCACCAACTAGCTCTACAGTGCGCAAGACTTGGAGGAGAACCTACTGCAACTAGGTGTGACGTCAAGGAGGGTTCTTTCTATATATCTTGGTATCTCTTGATTAAGTAGTGTGCTACTCTTTCCTAGTGAAAGATTAGAGGAGTATCTTCTACTTTTCTTTTGGTCTATCTATATTGAGGAATTTTTTGTTGGGTTTTCTTCCCCATGAGGGTTTCCCAAGATAAAATGTTGTGTACCTTGTGATTGTGTTTCTTTCAGTGATCCTCATATGATGTTGATGTATTAAATGCTCATGTACTTTGGATATAAATGAATAACAACATTAAAACTTAACATGGTTTCAGAGCTAGACTAAATAAGAGCACTGTTACTAGGTATTTACATCTCTTGCTTATCGAGACAATAAAATTAGGGCTTTTTACAGAGAAGGATTTTTTTACCAAGGATGGCATTGGGAATTGCACCTAACCCTAACGCATATATATCTTTCTTGGACGAAGTCTTCCAGTGGTTAAATATTTTGAAAAGTCAAAATTAGGGTTTGACTGGTACCAGGAAACCAGACAACTAGAAATTACCAATCTAGATTTGCGCAGGTCAAGTTTCAAAGGTCAAATATTAGAATTCTCAAAAACAGCCAACACCATTCAACTCACCTTAGCCCAATGCATCTTCTGCTAAGGTCTATTTCATTTTTTAGCACTTTCAGTTTTGGTCATTTTTCTAGCCTCGGGGTCAAAATGCCTTCAAGCACTAAGCTTGATGAAAATTTAGAAGGTGTGGTAAATTTTCGTGCCTCGAAATAAATAATTGGTCTCATTCTCGAAGAGAATGATCTTATGTAATTTATAAATAATAATGTTCCCAAGCCATAAGGAAATGAGGCCAAAGAGAAGTACAAGAAGGACATGATTAGGGCAAAGAGAATAATTGCAAATTCCATCAAACACCACTTGATCCCTCAAGTGTCTTCCAAGGAAACCCTGAAGGAAATGTTTGATTCCCTATACAAGATGTATGAAGGAAGAAACATTAACAGGAAAATGAACTTGAGAAACCAACTCAAGAATGTTAAAATGAAAAACGGAGAAACAATTCAAGATTATTTTTCTAGGGTTTATTAGTTCAAGGAACAACTAGAAGGAATTGGAGACAAGGTAGATGAAGATGAAATCGTGATGACTACTCTCAATGGTCTCACAAGACCTTGGGATGATTTTATCCAAACAGTGTGTGCTAGAAAAGACAAACTCCAATTTGACAGTTTATGGGAAGAGTGTGTTCAGGAAGAAGCAAGAGTTGCAAACAGAGAATCCATTCTAAAATAAGATCAAGATCAAGCTCTAGTTGCTCATACCAAGAAATGAAGGGGAAAGAGAGAGACTCACTTCCATAAGGAGACTCACTCTCGTAAGGAGCCTCACTCACCTAAGAAATTTCATAAGTACCAGAAAGGAAAAAGGAGGTAAGGGGATTTTTCCTCCTACAAGTGCTATCATTGTGAAAGGATGGGACACATTGCTAAAAATTGTCCTCTCAAGATAGAAGAAAACAAGAAGAAAAATAACAAAATACATCATGCCCATGCAGTCGAAGATGATGATTCATCCAAGAATTTAGCTAGAGAAGAGATAGAAGAATATGTTTTGTTTTTAGCTCTCTCTGAGACTGTGACACCTAGAAATGATACTTGGCTCATAGATAGTGGTGCTTCCAAGAACATGGCAGGTCACAAGAATACTCTCTCCGGCCTTGAAGAGAATAAATCCCCCCAAAAAGTCTCACTTGGAGATGACTATCAGTACCCAATCAAAGGAATAGGAGAAGCCACCTACAAGCTTGATTCAGGAACTCCAATAAGGATGACGAATGTACTTTATGTACCAGGTTTGAGGAAAATTTTACTTTCTATTTCTGCTTTAGACAAGAAAGGTTTTCAGGTTGCATTTGTAGATGGTAAATTTCTTATGTGGTCTAAAGGAAAAACTATAGAAGATGCAGTTATTATTGGAATAGAAGAAGGTGGCTTGTACAAATTAAAAGGTCACTCGGATGCAGCCTTAACACAAAGTACTGTAAGTCCATGCGAACTTTGGCATAGAAGGCTTGCTCACATTAAATACAAATCCCTACCATATGTGAGCAAGGTAGTCACATGTTTATCAGAATTAAAGGTTGATCATGAAGGTGTATGTAAAGGATGTGCACAAGGAAAGATTATGAAGAATCCTTTTCCAAAAAGTGACAGCAAAGCGGATGGAATATTGGATATTGTTCATTCAGATGTATGTGGTCCAATTCCATCAACTTCATTAAGAAGGTATATATACTATGTCACATTTATTGATGATTAATCTCGTAAGACTTGGGTTTACTTTTTAAAGCTAAAAGATGAATTGTTTGAAAAATTCAAAGAGTTCAAGGCTTTAGTAGAAAACCTCTCTGAGAAGAAGATTAAGATACTCAGGTCAAATAATGGAGGAGAGTACACTTCAAATGAATTCAAATATTTTTATAGAGATGTCGGAATTAAGAGGGTGCTCACCACTCCTTACGACCCACAAAAGAATGGTGTAGCATAAAGAAAGAATCGAACAATCATGGAAGCAGTGAAAGCCATGATCCATGATCAAGATCTTCCAATGCACTTATGGGATGCAGCAGCTAGAACACTAGTATATGTCCAGAACAGAATATCCCATAGTGCACTTGGATTCAAGACTCTTGAAGAGATGTTCACCAGAAAGAAGACAGAAGTCAACCATCTCAAAATATTTGGTTGTCCAGTCTATTTACATATTCTGAAACAGAAGAGAACCAAGCTAGATCCTTCCAGAAAGAAAGATGTATTTGTTGGATATTGTAAGGTCTCTAAGGCCTTCAGAATCTACATCCCAGTTCATCGTCAGATTGAGATCAACTGAGATGTTACCTTTGATGAAGATGCAGCTTTCAGCAAATCAAGGAAATGTCAATTGGAAGAAGTCTATGAAGAAGAACATGTAGCTCGCAGAGTTGCAGAACCTAACAAGGAAGTTGCAGTTACTCATGATGATGTTATACTGAAGGATCATTATATGGTGGAACCTTAGGAACCACCTCATGAGATCATCTCTCACAATAGGAAACCAAATTGGGCATGTGAGATCATTCAAGATGTAGAGAAGTATGGTTCTCTCGAAGGAACCATGAGACAAAGGAAGAAGCCTAATCCATACTCCAGTTATGTGGCTTTGATGTGTGATCTCGTTAATAAGGAACCTACTTTCTTTGAAGAAGCTACTCAAAAGAAGGAATGGATGAATTCCACAATCGAAGAATACCAATCTATTATGAAGAATGATATGTGTGGGAAGTGGTTCCCAAACCAAAAAACAAAGATGTGGTATCTTCTAAATGCATATTCAAAATAAAAAAATGCAGTAGACGGAAGTATTGAGAAATACAAAGAAATATTTTTGGCTCGTGGATTTTCCCAGAAAGAAGGCATTGATTATGAAGAAACCTTTCCTCACGTAGCAAGATACACTTCTATCAGAACCATCATGGCACTTGCAGCCAAGATAAAGTAGAATTTACACCAAATGGATGTGAAAACAACCTTCATGAACGGTGTTATTGAAGAAGAAGTGTATGTAGAACATCCACCATGTTTCAAAATACAGGATAGGAAGACTCATGTCTGCAAGTTGAGAAGGATCTGTATGATTTGAAGCAAGCTCCAAGAGCTTGGTATGGCAGAATTGATAGTTTTCTATTGAGCTTGGGCTTTACCAAGAGTAAATTTGATCCCAACCTTTACTTCAAGATTGTGGATGATGGACCAGTTATATTGTTGTTATATGTGGATGACTTATTTTTAACAAGTGAAGAAAATATTATCACGGATTGTAAGAAGAAGCTTGACATTGAATTTGAAATGAAGGATCTAGGCCCAATGCACTATTTCTTAGGTGCACTATTTCTTAGGTCTTGAAGTATAGCAAAGCCCAAAATATATTTTCCTTAATCAAGGAAAGTATGTTGTGGAAATTTTGAAGAGATTCGACATGATGGACTGTAAAGCCATGTCCACTCCTATGGAGACAAATCTGAATTTATTGGTTGATACTTCGTCAGAAATAGTTGATGTTGCTCTCTACAGACAAGTGATTGGTTCGTTGATTTATATTCTACCTATTGTAACTTTAAATATTGTTTAAATATTTAAACATTGTAACTTCGAAGAATATTCTACCTAAGAGGGAGTGTTGAATAATATTGTTATATTATATTTATTAATTAGGCCTTATTGTTCCTCTGTAAAAGTTAACCCTTTTGTGCCTTGACAATTAAATGTAAATTAAGAGGGTAAAGTGATAGGTCGGCCCAAACCTAATTTTATGTTGGCCAGACCACTATTTATAAGGGAGGCTAGTGCCTCATTTGGACACACTCACCAACTAGCTCTGCAATGGGCAAGTCTTGGAGAACCTACTGCAACTAGGTGTGACGTCAAGGAGGGTTCTTGGTCTATATCTTGGTATCTCTTGATTAAGTAGTGTGCTACTCTTTCCTAGTGAAAGAGTAGAGGAGGATCTTTTGCTTTGTTTTTGGTCATCTATATTCAAGAAGTTTTTGCTCGGTTTTCTTCCACATAAGGGTTTCCCGGGATAAAATGTTGTGTACCATGTGATTGTGTTTCTTTCAGTTATCCTCATATGTTGTTGATGTATTAAATGTTCATGTACTTTAGATATAACCTAATAAAAACATTAAAACTTAACACTCCCTCAACTACACAAGCTTAAATTTGTGCTTGTCCCAATTGGCCATAACAATTGTGAGGGAGTGTTGATGTTTAAGACATTGGTTCTTTAGCAATGGAATTAGTTTTGTAGAGGCCTCAATGTCTTTTTTGGCTATACCATCCTCTGATCAAACCACTATATGTGTTCCTTCAAGTGTTGGTTCTCTTCTTGAAGTTGCACATTGGTGGCCTAAAGGTCTTCCAACTTTTCTCTCTATGTTTTACCTATGTTGGGTCTGTTACTTGATACCATATCATCCACAAAAGAGGGAAAAATAAATCTATGTTGTTCAATATTCCAATCAACGTCAAGTCTCTAACTTTGTATGACCATCAAGTTATCTTCCTTCGTAATTGATTTTGAGGCCTTTGTTCTAGATTGCAAGTCTAGGTGCAAACTTCTTTGCAACACCACTCAGGAATGGTTTGGAAGGATTTTCTTTACAATACAACTTTGAGTACAAGGATCTTTGCTCACTCTACTCCACAATATGCCAATCAACAAACACAAGGTTACTCAATCAAAAATTCAATTGATTGCCATTTGACTCCTTCAAATGGGATGACAATCACATGGACTACATGTATACTTTATTTCTTGTTCACATGAAGACATATTCAATAGAGATCTAATCAATACAAAAATCCAATAGTCAACATGTCCAAATGTATACCTATAAGTAATCCCAAGTCACTTGTCCAACAACTAATTCATTTGAACCCAGGCTCAATGTCCTGAAGATGGATCCTGATTTGGATCCGAAACATCGACAGTCTATTGACAATACTGTGGCCATTCCGATCAATCATGAAAACCCCAACCACAGAAATATTTTTAATCAAATTATTTCCATGTACGGTAGGGAGACTCTGGACGAAATTCGCATTTTAGAAAAGCTCCAGGTGAAGATAAAGAGAAGAGTGGCAGATCTGGAATTTCTTAAAAAATGGAGGGATAAAAATGTGCTCCTCAAATTCGCGCAAATCCAACACAGAACAAGAAACAAATGGAACAACATGGCCTTCTCCAGACTAGGGTTATCTATTATTAAGGGCGAAATCAGAAAGAACATGTGTAATCTGGAACACCTATCCAAAAACACGCTCAGAATCCACCTGAAACTAGCGCAAGCTATAACGCCCGAACTATGGAAGATTGTGGACACCATTGCAGCCATGAGAGCTAACAAAAGTTATTTAGAATCTCAGAACAAGCATGCCTCAAAGCTAGAATGGTTACTCAACAGCGAAAACAACAAAAACACCAACACGATTATGGTAGTAAACTTCTCTGCACACACACTAAACAAGGTCGAGTTGGGCGTATTGGAGAAAGGACTTAATTTCATCGTCTCCCCAACTTCCATACCCATCAATAATATTATATGCTACATAGAGGATAGCATACAATACCTCGTCGATGAAGACAAAGAACTAATAAGACAAGACTGCTTAGTTATTCTGCGCAAAGCTAAACCTTCGAAAAGCAACTTGAGTAAAGAAGAGTGTGCAGCCTTAAAGGACTTAAGAAACGATCAAAATTTGGTGATCCTTAGGACAGACAAAGGTGGTGGCACCGTCCTTATGAACCTTAATGATTATAATAGAAAAATGAATGAACACCTTTCTTAGAGTGGCAGCTATAGAAAACTTAATTTCAACCCTATTAAGAAGATTATAAGACAAGTGAAGAATACCATCAACAACTCTAACCTAGACGAAAGAACTAAGAAACATTTAACCCCAAACAATGAGATCACCCCAAGAATCTACGGTTTACTGAAAATTCACAAAGAAAATATTCCTCTTAGACCCATAGTGAATACTATAGGCTCGCCAACCTATGAACTAGCGAAACACGTAGCCAAGATCCTTAGCCCCTTGGTAGGCCACACAGACTCTTTCATTAAAGACTCCAATGAATTTATTAAAATCATTAAAAATGAAAAAGTAAGGCCTCAAGACACCCTCATAAATTTTGACGTAGTCTCCCTTTTCACCAAACTCCCTTTAGATGAAGCTATCCAAATTATCAAAGAAGTCACTGACCCGCAAACAGCTAACCTAGTCGAGGTCTGCTTATGCTCCACTTTCTTTAGTTACCAAGGAGAATTCTATGAACAAACCAGCGGCGTAGCAATGGGTTCCCCATTGTCCCCCATTGTTGCTAACCTTTTCATGGAGAATTTTGAAAAGAGAGCCCTGGATTCCTTTCCCCTAAAACCTTTAAGGTGGAAAAGATTTGTTGATGAAACCAATGTTCTATGGCCCCATGGGAAAGAAGAATTACAAAATTTCTTTCAACACCTAAACAACATATCCGAAAAATAAAATTCACAATGGAACTCGAAGAGAATGATAGCATCCCCTTTCTAGACGTTCTTATCAAGAGGAAAAGTAATGGGGATCTAGGACATGCGGTATATAGAAAAAAGATTCACACCAAGAACTATCTCCACGCAAACTCCCATCACCACCCCAACCAGAAACTAGGTGTCCTAAAAACTTTAGCCACTAGAGCCATAAGAATCTCCGATGAAGCACACCTAGATAAAGAAACAGATCACCTCACCAAGACTTTTAAAAACATAGGTTATAAACACAAAGACATTAAGAATGCAATAAACAGAGCCCTAAAAGAAACCCGCAATAAGCCCACCGTCCCAAAAGACCAGAACCCTAATAGAGATGCTTGCCTCCCTTACATCCAAGGAGTGACTGATAGGATTGCAAGAGTCCTCAGCAAAAAAGAGATTAAGACCTCCTTCAAACCACTTGAAACCATCAAACATAATATGAGATCTGTCAAAGACAAAATCGACCCGCACAAAGGTAAAGGAATCTACAGAATAGAGTGCTCATGCGGAAAATGCTACATCGGTGAAACTAGTCGCTCCTTCCAGATCAGGATAAAAGAACATGGAGCTGACATTAGGAATGAACGCATCCACACCTCTACCCTCGCTGAACACTCCCTTAAAACAAGACACCATATCCGCCTTGAAGACACCAAAATCCTCGCCAAAGAAAATCACCTCTTTAAACGGCGTATTAGAGAAGTCATTGAAATCCGTAAACATCCTAGCAACCTGAACAAAGACAATGGGTTAGAACTAAGCGAAAATTGGCTCCCCTTGATTCATAATAAACAGTAATAACCATTGATAAATATTATCCCAATATTAAGATTAATTCATTAAAACCAATTTTATCAATAACCCCACCTAATTAGAAATCACTCCTGAATATAAAACACTTTTTAAATAAACCTTCTCATTAAAGAATATTAAAAGGCTTAAGAATCGCTCAGAATCTTAAACAATAAAAACAAACCCTAGAATAACTCAATAATCTACTTAATACCTAAAGATAAACCCTACTAATTACCTAGATTATAGTTAATTAAAACTAAATTAATAAACATTAATTTAATAATAAATTAAAATAAACTTTAAACCTAATTTAATAAAGAATTTTACCAAATAACCTAGTCGACATCTATATTTCACCTCAACTCTAGTATTTAAAACCAACTCTTCTCATCATTTGAACCCAGGTTCAATGTCCTGAAGATGAATCCTGATTTGGATCTGATTTGGATCTGAAACGTCGACAATCTATTGACAATAGTGTGACCATTCCGATCAATCATGAAAACCCCAATCACAAAAATATTTTTAATCAAACTCTATGCTCGATGGACCCAACTCAACATAACAATGACATTCCAATTCAAATGCAATTTGTAAGCTAAACTCTACTTGTAAAATATGTAAAGTTGAAACTTCTACTTTTGTTTCGATGGCCCACTCTATTACAAAGTTGGATAAGCTATGTTTAATAGTTTGAATTCATGTGCTTAAACTAATTAATCTTGAATGCAAATAATTTGGACTTCTACTGAAGCTTTTAATACAAGAAACTCATGTATCTAATGTCTTTTCTCTAACGAGTGGAATGCCATACCCAATCCATTCACATCCAATGCTTTCAGAAGAGGTAAAATACATAAATGCCAACAATTGAATTAAATAATAATAAGACAACCCAATGAATAGTAATTGTAAAATGTGGCAACCCAACGTTCACAAGGAAGCGTTGATCCACGCATTTATTAGTAATTCATTGAGCCATTGTATTGCCACCTTCATCCAACCAATCAAGACACGGTCAAGGGGAGAGACCAAACTGTCTTTCCCAAGCAATGGACGCCGCACGTACGGCTTTGAGAAGCAAGAAAACTCTTCCACACGCAATGTATGGCTTGTACGGCTTGTGTACGGCTCACTAAGCCTGCTGGTTATGAAATTCACTTCTTGAAAGGTGTACAACCTCAATGGTCCAGAGTTGTCAGGTGGTTTGGTTGTTAATGCTCAAGAGTTGGAAGGTGGTTTGGCTGCTAATGCTTCAACATATTGAATTTTCTCAACCTTCTAATGCAGAATTAGAAACTAAGCTAATCAATTGCAACAACTAATTTCAGTTGGGCATTGATCTTAGAATTTCAACTAGGATGGACGGATGAGAAGCTATAGAGTAGTTGTCAATCATATAGTGTTCTTGGAAAATGAATTTCTGAGAAAATTGTTGGCATATTTTAAACAGAGAGAAACACCAATAATTCAAGCACAATATTCCATTACACAAAGACATTGAATTCCACTAGGGGAAACCCGAAGGAAAAAACCCTAGCATCGCATGGTTGCTTAGTGTTCATTTCAATAATGTTAGGTCACAATGCAGCTCATGGCCATTCAACAATTTACACAACGGCTCTCATTTGCATCCTCACCTCTTGCAAGTAAAAATCCATTTGAAAGTCAAAGTTACAAGAAGATACAAATAAAGACGGGGTAATGGGAAGGCCAAGCATCCTTCTCCTTTCATTTTCCATTCCCCAACTTTCTCTCCTATTTTCATTTTTGTTTCTCACTACACTTTGTTTTTCCTCTATTTTATTTTATTTGATTTTGTTTTATTGTTTGCATTGTCTTTTATGTTTTTATCTAACCCTCGTTAATTGTCTAATTTCACTTGTATATACTAAGTCTTACAACCATTCACTTCTATTCGAATCCATTTCAGATTAATGCAATACAATAAAACACTTATTTTAACAATTAACCCCATTTATGTGTAGGTGCTCCAAAATATAGTAAAGATCAATGCTATTGACAATACCCAGTGCCAAGTCTCTTAGGTAAGACTTCAAAATCCTAATCAATAATTGAACCAAGTGACAAACATCTCTATCAACTCTAGCACATCACTCACAACTACCAAGCTACATTGTGCAAATAAAACAACTCCATGCAACCACAACTTCTCAGATGGACAACTTGGACATGTAGATGAAGCCCCACAAGGTGGAGTCCATGTTCATTGACAAATTCAATGAAGTGAAGATGAAGTAGAATAATGATTAAGTATGGTTGTAGAATGCATGCTAGTGGTTCAAATAGGTTACTCACAAGTAGTATCAATGCAAATGGTCATAGATCAATGCCAATCTACATAAGTTACCCAACATCCTAGATAGTTGGCTAGAAGAGCATGATGAAGTTCAATGCACTTGTCAATGGAGTATCACCACTATCAATGGTCCCAACTATGCTCGCTTTAGTTCTATCTAAGCACTCATCAATTCAATGCCATCTCAAGGATCCCACCCATGCCCGCTTTAGTTCTAT
>ML825799.1:45065-57680 GCA_009831015.1 Picea engelmannii | reverse complement strand
GGTTGTGAGTGCCTTGGGTCATCAAGGCCACTATCAGCAAAATTGTAAACAGATAGATTATGATGATAAAAAATTGCAAGAGGCCAATGCAGAGCTCCCAAGCCACTGTATAAACATGGAAGTCACATTTAATCCCTAAGCTTCACTAGCTTTAAACCAAAATAAAAACATTTTTTCAACCATTGCTTGTGCTTGCTTACAATGGACTGAACATGAAAGTCACATATAAGCCCTAAGCTTCACTAGCTCTAAATCAAATAAAAAACAAAGTTTAAACCACTGCTTGTGCCTGCTTACAATGGATGAAGCTTACAAAAGAGGAGTTTATTTGCTGCATTATGCATTAAACATGCTACTACTGCAATTTCTTTTACACGACATTTGGAAAAGTTCAACCATCTTGACAACAATTAATAGGCAATGGAAATCATATTATGTCATTTTAATAGGTCAATATCATCAATAATGGAAGAAGCTAGGAGAAAAGCAAGAGCAAACTTGATTGAAATTGGAAATGTTTATTCGAAAGAAAGAGCACAAGTTTTTTCTGCACATGATACTTGGGTAACAAAATCGGCATATTATTAAATGCTTCCCCCAACTGAAATACTGAACTTGATGACAGTTTTCTTCCTGCAAGAACACATTCTGCTCCAACTGATACCAAGTTCAAGCAGAATCTCCACTTCCAGGTCAAAAATCATCACCAGCATCTCCTTTACAAGTCATAAAACAACCCAATATTGTTTGCATTATTAAGCCTTAGAGGTGCACAGCTTGCCATTGAACTCCAAAGAGCAATTTATTCTACTTGTAATTTCCATCCAGCTGGAGAAAAAATGAATATCATTCAATAAAGACTTGAACATTGAATTCAACTTAGATGCTACACCAAATATTGAAAACAACATTTTAGAGTGTGCATCCCTCAAATCTTTTGCATACAAAATCTATTCCGGACAAGTTGTCTTGATTGGAAGTGTACCTGTGGGAAACAAAATGAAGACAAAACAAGAGATCGATTAGAATATTTTCTAGTGGTAAAATCTTTAGATGCAATGGAAAGTTCGAAGTTTATGATGCAACATGCAGAGAGAACAAGAACATACTGGAATGATACTTTTGATGATAAAAATGGTGAAGAATATAAGCTGAGTCTCGAGAACATACTTTCGAACATCTTGAGAAGACCAAACCTTAGATCTCAAGGAATGGTTCTGTGATAATAAGCACTTTATCTCGGAAAAATGTTGAGATCTTGCATATGGTATATGGTAATATACCATCCCAAACAATGCTTCAAAGATCCTGGTTTCTTATCCAGGGATAAATGGGTTCATCCTCATAGAGGGCAGATAACAAAGCTACCTGAAATAAGAAGACAATTTGCAGAATGTAAATTAAATAGTGTATGTGGTAGTCTTGAAATGTAGATTGTAATATTTCAAAATAACTAAACTAAATCTGCAACCATATGAAAGCAAAACTCTAATCCTGTAAATTATCAAGGGAAATTATCACCCACAAATTAAACTAAGATAATAAGAAAATCCACAGCGTGCATCTGAAATAATAAGCTTCTACCAATGATATCAAAATAAAGTAATTTTTTAAAGAAAATATTTGTAAAGGCAAATAGCAAATTTGGTTCCTTACCTCTCCTTTACTGCGAAAATACTGTCTCAACTCTTCATCGGAAATATTTTCATCTGACTTAAATACATGTAGATCTAGCATAGCATTATAGTAGCCATCTTCAATTTGTTTCTCATCTGCCTGCATTTATAACAAAATATGAGAAAACACACAACTCAAAATGTGCAGAAATGACATCTAAGCAACCAAATATACTTCAAAGATACTGCTGCATCAACTGCATTCTAAGCATCTGCTGGCAGATACGATGACAGGGTAAATGTACCTCAACATAAGGCTATACAAATTTGCAATTACTGTTGAAGAAATTCAGGTAAAAATATTTTATTTTCTTTGGTAACTGAAAAGAGAATCTCATTAACAGAATATATAGAGAACTACATACTGCTAATACGGAGAGTAAGCTGCCAGATTACAATCCGATTTTGGGCCCCATTAACAGTTTTTGGCCCCATACCTACCAATCAAAGATATTTGGTGATACTAGGCATGGTTCCCCTGCACGATAAGGTTTACTACAGCTAAAAAGTTGGATATACTAAAGTATTCCACAATCTGTTCCGAATTAACAAACTAGCTATAACCAAAAATGTATGGGCAGCTAATATATTTATATCCTTCATTAGATTAGTAAAAAAATCAAGGGTTGAGTCTCCAGGAGTTTGTCTTGTTGGTTTGTGTTACTTCGCAAATTGTACTTGATGATAAAAGCCCTAATCCACAAGGCACAACCCAAGAGGGAACTACTAGGACGGTCACCACTGTCACCTAAGTAACCTGTCCTCTTCACTTTAGGCCAGCTCTCCTCTGGCTCAAGGGGGGTATCCCTAGTAGGATTACTAAAGTTAAGCAATGAGATACTGGTCTGGTTCTAATAACATTGATTTTAACTAATCATTGCAAACAAAAGAGTCAAGGCATGCAGTTACATAGCATCACATTTTCCTTGTTATCAAAATTGTTAATCTGTCATTAATTATGAATTAGAGCTCTACTCCTTTACCTCAACAATGAATTCAATAGATGCACTATTTATATGAAACTGCAATTTATTTTGAGTCATGGGAAAGTAATAAAACAAAAAATCATTTCACACATAGAACCAAATACATAATTCAAGGCTTTCCTTTAAAATTTGACATCATGAAATGGACCGGCACATACCTCATGAAGGAGAAGACACTCAATTATGGAGTCTTCCCAATCAATCCCACTTTTTCCGAGCTTCAATTTTCTTTTCTTTGATAGTGATGACAAAATGCCAGATTGCCTTAAATCATCTTTCATTTGTTGCCCATCCTTTTGTACACCTCTATTCTTGAAACTCAAGTATTTGGTCTTTGGTTGATTTAATTTACTTATACGTAACTTAGCAGCATTGATTTTGTGTCGGCGCCTGCAGTTCAAAATTGGCTCAAAGATGAGAATTCATTTAGAAAAAAAACCACACAAACAAGAGATTATAGTGCAATAATAACTATGTATACTGCTTATGAAGGCTGCAATTGTTAACACAATTAGTGTTTGCATATAAAGCTACAATAAAAGCTTTCTGATAGTGTGCTACATCCCAAGGATGAAAAGAGGAGTGTCTCTTCATGCAAGTTGAAGGTTCAAATTTCAAAGTTGACTAAGATGGAAGTTTCTGTCGTTAATTTTAGTTTATGTTAAATTTTTTGGAACTTGATTTACTACAGCGTGGAGCTCCAACAAAACTCCACACATTTACTTCTTGTATTAACAAGGATTTTCAGTTAGAATTTATCTACTTTTTAATTATGGGTATGATAAGATAAGAAAATATAATTTTATTAATGTCCAACAAATGACCACAAAAGTAAATCAATGGGACTAAAAGAGCATATCCAGTGTAATACATATTGGGTGTGCATAAGAAAATCCTATAGCTATGTTAACAACTAGAAAAGATCTAAGAACATATAGCTAAAAGATTAGCTCAAAGAAAAAAAAAGACAGAGAAACAAAATGAATACAAATCTCATCAAGAGCACATCAAGGGGTGTTGGAGCTAGAAGCCAAGGCCGATAGAGGGACGAGAGAAGAAGTCTCCTCATCTGAGTCATCAATCACAATGAAAGGGCCGACACACTATCTAGGATTATCATTTGGAGAGTGCCCAGGGTTGAGAGGGCCCCACCATGCTATCATGGGGAAGCCCTAGATCAAGGAGGCCCATCACTCCTAACAATCAAGGATGGGGGGGGGAGAATCTTCGAATAAATGACCAATAGCTCGACAAAGCCTACAGAGTAGTTTTTTGTGTAGAGGAAATCTATCACTGGCTTTGGGTCCTCCTAGAACTGCTTAGTCTTCCAGTCCAATTAAAGTCTATCCCGAGGTCTAGAACGAGCTCCTTAGAAGTCTCATGGAAGTAGGTTAACCCATCGAGGGGGAAGCAAAGTCAGAAAGGGATTTGTCTCTCATTGATTTGATATCCAAAGAATCTTGAACCTCTATATGTCGCTTGCTACATCGAGCTGGCCAAACAACAGGAAGAAAGAGGAGATCCTCCTTGAAGGCGCTAGACGAGGAGAAATACGCAAGGACTACGATCTATACTCGAGAATCTCCCTTAGAAAAAGAGTTAAACACCTTTAATATGGATAATGAAAAAATGGAGAGAAGGAACCACATGAATCCTAACAAAGGTAGTAAAACCTCACCCTAATCTCATAATAGGTGGGACATCTGAAGATGAGGTGATCCTCTTGTTACACCTCATATTGTATGAGATTTCACATTGTGATTTTCATCACATTTGATGGGGCTTGCAATTGGTACACATGGAGCTTTTTGATAAATTTGGGTTTCACACCTTCATGGAGCATTTTCTCTTCTTGACATTGGATTATTTGATGGAGATCTTTTGATGTTTTGGTGGAGGATATTCTCTTCTCTATGGTGGATGGTCATCTAGTGGTTTGGTGTTGCATTCATGCCTTTGCTTGACATATGTTTCATGGATGCTTGATATTTCATGTATCATATTATTCTTGGAGCATCCTAGTGACTATGCAACATGGTGTTATTGGGTTCTCACTAGGAGGAAGGAGTGTTCTACATGGTCTCCATTCATTATGTGTGGGGACATACTAGATGTATCACTAAGAGTTGACACTTTTCTTATGTTTATTTCCTATGGTGTTGAATGTGGTCTGGTGATCACTTTTCCTTGGTGAGGAAACTTCCTAGGAGATATAACAATGTAATATTGATAGACATCACCTAGGGGGGATATTCATTTGATGATGTTACTACCCTTGTTGATGCATATTGTTTCATATAAGGGGAATACTACATCGTGATCTACCATTTCTAAGGCTTAATGATGTATTATACTATGTTTTAGTTCCTTGGTGGTGGTGCGCCCTAGGTTAATGCCTAGGTTGAGCTTAATGTTTCATTCTTACCTTCATACCATGTGGGTGGTTTACTAGGGAGTACAACTTGCGTTTACATGGTACAACACTTTGATGGAGCACACCCCTTAATTGGCACACATGTTGAGGTAGATAACATATTTTATTGTTGTTTTGCTTGAGTGGAGGGGCCATCCCCTTAGTCTTGGAATTCATTGAGTTGATTGGGTATATGGATATGGTTGTTGACTTCCTCTCTTGCCCACTTGCACAAATCTTGAGGAATTGTAACCACTAGCAAGTATTTTATTATTTTATTGAGGAGTTGACATGGTCAACTTTAACAAGGATGAGGTGGTTACACATTGGATAAAGAACCCAAGAGAAGAAGAGTTAAAGTGCTCCATTTTAATGGCACTCTTGCACACTTATCTATGCATTGGTCTGAGTGATCCACCTTGAGATTCACATGTGTGGAGGATTTCTTCTTCACGATGAGTTTGTTGCACACATGTCCATGCACCTTGTGGACCATAGTTTCCATTTTGAGGAGTTGGTTGGGTAGCACTCTAGGTGGACAATGGAGCGCACTATTCTATGCCATGGAATATTTTAATGTATTCTTGATCATGCATCTTGAGAGGTGCACTTGATGTGGACCTCTTATCTTCTTGATATTGTCAAAGCCTATCTTGGAGGGGTGTGCCCTCTCTAATGGTGCATTATCTTGCACATTATTTCATATTATTAGATGGAGCGACTTCTCTTAGAGAGAATAGAGACCACATGATCATAGTTGACTAGTCAACTTTGATGAGGATAAAACCTAACTACTCCACTATTTTATTATTGTTCGACTTGTCATGGAGTTAGTTAGCAAATATTGTATTATGTTGTAAGAGAGATGAAGTTCCCTCTATATAAAGGAGATGTCTCTCCATTCATTGGCAATTGGGAGTGAAGTGATATGTAGTGATATGGCTAGCGATTGAAAAGGTAGGAGATAGAGATAGAGGCTTGGAATTGAAGATTGATGGGCTCTATTGTTAATCATTCCTAAGACTTAATGAAGAAGTGAGGTATTGCATCTACTTTGTTGCAATGTTATCGAACTAGATCGGTCACCAAACCAATGGACCCCTAAAACTAGAAACCAGTTGAAACCGGACCAAAATCGAAAAAATACTAGGAAAAAGAACAGATGATCAAAAATTACATAAATATTCAAATTTTGATAAAAGAATATATATATTCATGGACATCTTTGTGAATCCAAACCATTAGACACAAACATATAAAGTTTTCTCTTGTATATAGCATGGGTGGATATAACCCAAATAGCATTGAGTACAATCCATATCTGTACCAAAAAACATAAACAAAGAGGCTCGTAATGGCCTCTAGACTCCAAAAAGAATCATGCTACAACAAATAACTACATCATCAAAATAATTGCCTATTTTGGGATCAATGTTATCAGAACCATTTTGAACCATTTGAATAGGCCAGTGCGACCAATTTTGGGGCAAATTCGGTCCAACCGACCCTTCCAAACCGTTTTTGGCTAGTTCAGTATCGAACTGGCCTTTTTTCACCAAACCGGCTGGTTCCATATGGCGTGTCTAGGACCCACGGATTTCAATTGTTTTTTTTAAATATGAATTGTTTAATAGAAGGGGGCCTACTACATGCAGTGCTTCTGGGTGTGAACATGATTGGAGCATTTTTGAACATATACACACAAAGAAGCAGAACCATTTGGAGCAAAAATAGTTGAATGATATGGTTTATGTTCAATACAACCTTAGGTCGAGGTGCATCCAGTTGTTGAACAAAACCATTGAATCAAGCAACATAGTTTTGGATGACTTTGATCCCTCATCAGAGTGGGTTGTGGAGAGTCAGACACTAGCATTTGACAACGAAGACCTTTCTTGGATGGACTTAGACCCACTTCCACAGCCAGAGGTACAAATACCTCTAGGGCTAGGGGAATCAAGCCAGAATCACAATGTAGGCTCTATTCATATTGAGGATGAGGATGAGGAGGATGAGGGTGAGGATTATGATTATTAGTGGTAACTAGTATCATACTATACTTATTTTTAGATCCATTTAGAGCCTCTTTGTTGATGTATTTTTGTTCAGATATGTATTGCACTCAGTGCTATTTTGGTTATATGCACTCTTGCTATATAAATGAGGAAATTCTCTTATTTGTGTATAAATGGTTTGGATTCGTATGGATGCACATGAATATATATGTTTTTTTCAAAATTTGAATATTTTATGTAGTTTTAGGTTGACTGGTTTTTTTGTTCGGTTTTCTCCAGTTCCGGTCCGATTCACAATTTTGCAGTCGACCAATCCAATTTTGATAACATTGATTGGGATCCTCATCATCAATGTCACTCTCTAAGCATTAAAATAAAGTAGAAAAATATTAACATGCCTAATCAATGATTTTGCTTGAGTGAAGGGTACATTTTTACTAGGGTCATGACAGAGGAGTTCAACAATCAATGCCACCAACATCGAGGTACATAGAGGGCTTGGTGCTCTTGATTAAACGTCAATTCCATACCCTCATACATGATAGAATCCAATGGAAACATTCCAATCCTGCCAATCCTAAAATCCTAAAAACTGTTAAGTCCACTGAATTTTGAATGGGATCTAAAATTCTACTTTCTCCATATGAAGTCCAATGAGGTTGGAACCACACTCAAACATCTTGAAACAATTAATGGTAATGTTAAAAATTTAAGAAAAAGGATGGAAAAGGAAAGCTAAAGGAGAATGTCAACTTTTAGTCTAAGAATTTAATATTATCATTAATTACTAGGGTTTTGTTTTTTTTATTTTTTGTTTTTAAATTTTGAGGGTAATTTTTGTCGTCCCTTAGGCCAACATACGAAATATTATGGAACCGGCCAGTTACGTACGAAATCAGCTAGTTTAAGCATTTAAGGTTGGTTTCGTACAAAACCGGCCGGTGTAGAAATTTAAATGACAAAATCAGCAAGTAAAGAATTATGTCATACACCGTCTTCTGTGAACTCTGAAATGTCTAAACCCACATTCAGAAATTATCCTGAGCAGAAATACACATTGCTAAGTAATTATGCAGTGGAATAAACACAATGAACAGCATTCATACAACCATGAATAACTCAGAAATTTAGGCAAATGCCAGGGAAAACCCCAATGTGGGGAAACCCAATGAGAGATATATTATTCAGCTTTAGGAGAGAAAATATCAGCAGCAGAGATACATTTCCAGCTAGAGAAAAACCACTTACAACACACTAAAACAGTCCCAAACTTTGTTGTCTTGGAATCCATGCCAAAGAAGTTTTATGGGCCAGTTGAACAACACTTAGAAAATTGTGCCACACCAGAACTGTACGGACAGCTACAGTAAACTGTCCAAATCACCAACAGAAACACCAAAAAAATGCCTCGTAATCCGTGCAGCAATGTTGCCTTGAAATCTGTGCCCTCACTGTTGTACGGACTGTACAGATCCATACAGTACAACCTGTTTATCAACAGAAAGCTACAGCACTTTCTCACTGCAAATATCCTTGGGATTTGTGCCCACTTTCTCTTGGGAAAAGCACCCTGCCTGCTGCCCTAAATCTCCTCTCCAAGCTTACTCAGAAAAATATCTCTCAATCTTCTTCTCCTTGTGTCTTGCACACTACCCAATGCATTCTCTTATAATCTGAAAGTGACCCTTCACCTTCTCCAACCCTAGATCTAATGGCCAAGATCTAATCTTGTCTTTACAAGATCAAGGGTCATGATTCATTCCCTCCAAAATAAATCACTTAAAATAATAAAGTACATTTTCACTTTATAACATAAGTGCACTTCATGAAATAAAGTAATATTAGAAGGTACGCTTTATTAAAAAAGTCACTTTAATAAAAGAACCACTTTATCACAACTTTATAAAAGCCCATTACAAAGTCAAGTGGTTTGGTAGTTTAGGTACAAGGTAACTTCCGCATACAAGACACATGCGGAGTACCTCCCGAGCTAAAAAGCTAACAGCCGGTTCAATATGGAATTGGCCATTTCTAGTTTAGACCCTTGATTTGAACTGGCAACCCCTGTAAATTAGTCAAACCAGCCAGTTTTGGCAAAACCGGATCAGTTTTGATAACACTGCTTTGTTGTAAGATTTATTTTATGCTCTTCAATTGTTGTGAATTTGTTGTAGAAACCTCTTGGTGGCATGCTAATGTAAAGGCCTATTAATGAAAACAGCATTCATTTAGGAGTAAATCAATGTGAGGAACCTTTCCCTCTTGACTTCCTTGTTGTTTTATTTCTACATTATTATCCTTTATCTAACAAATAAGTTGTTGATTTGATTAATAATTTAACCAGATAAAACAACACCTCCATATTAACATTGATGAGTGGCACCTCCAAGACTAATTTCCACAATAATTTACAGCAAACACTCTAAAGGTTGAATGTGACAAAATAGTCCTTTCTTCCTTGAGTATCCAATAAAAATGATGAATGTATAAAACTAGTTCTTTCATCCATTAAGGTTGAATGTGGCAAATAGCTTTTTCCTCCATTCTAATGCATTTCCATGAAGCAGTTGTGAATGTATTAAATAGCTATTTCCATTATGCAATATTGCATGACTCCATTATCCCAATAGATTGATAAGCATTGGTTCCCTTTCACTATCATTTCATTTCCTTGCCTCCTCCTTCCCATTTCTTTTTTCTCCATATTCCTTTACCCATTTCCATTTCCATATACTATACTACAATCCGTTGTTTTGTTAAGACTTTCTCTTCAAACTTGGAAGATTTTCCAGGTCCTATCAAGCTGCCAACTAGGTCTGTCTTTGACCTCAAGTTGGCTCTAAGTTTCAACTGTCAATGAAGGTTTTGCTGCTGTTTTAGGACAGCTAACAGTTCAGGAACTTCTTGCTGATTTGTTACGGTTACATTCACAATTTTAGGTGCTCTAGCATGTAGTTTTAGTCACCAAGGGTCAGCACATGCATACTAAAATAAATGTAACACACCTAGAGATCTTTACAGCTGAAAATACAGTGGTTCTACACTCTAACATACATGAAATTGAACACAGATATTTTCGGTCAACATGACCCTGGATAAAACCCCCCAGGGGAAAACCAGTTTGGAATATATGTCTATATATGAGGAGAATAGATGGTAGAATACAGCAAGTACAAAATATAGATGAACCTGATACAATAGCAGCTTGATCCAAAAGCTGAAATACAAGTCCAAATGAAGCAAGAGCGCCCTAGGATGATGCACCCCCCAGAAATGTTGCCAAGACCACTGAAATGAAGCCAGATGCCAACAAGAAGCTCTGAACAGGAAACCCCTCCACACTACTTTGATACTGAAGTGTATCCTCCCTCTGAAACAGACCTCACTGCAAACTGATCTCTCTAAGACCTCCCCACTGATGATGCGCCCTCCTCCTCAAGTGCGCCCTCCTCAGAACTGGAAGCTCCACACTAAATAAACGAACTAAGCCTCCATGAGCCCTCCATGCAAGGAGGCGCCCAAGATTTCCTCTCCCTCTGCCTGAAACCTCATCCTCTTGCTCTCTCTCAAACTCTTGGAGTTAACAAAAGAGTCAATGACCTCTCCTTTGCCTCTTGCGCCCTCCTTAAGGAAGCATAAGGAAACATAAAAGTTGGGTAGATGAGATCATCTCATCTCATCCCTAATCAATGGTTGAGATCATCTCATCTAAATCTCAACTCAAAACCCACTTTACTTAAGTTTCCATAGTTTCACTTTATGTCTATTAATTCACCCACTTTGTGAATTAATTGTCACTTTCGGCTAAAATGACCAAATTTCACTTTTGACTTAAATCTCCTAAGTCAAAGTGAAATTAGACATAAAGTACATGTTAAAAGGTACAAAGTACTTCCCTCATGTGTTTAGAAGCTCACAAACACAAGGGGACCACTTTCCAAGGTACCCAAATCTCAACACTCTCTCTTACTGAGGAAAGTGCCCTTCACCACCAATATCATCCCTATAGTGGACACGGTTGCCTCCTGGCATATACTAGGTGAGTATGGCTGTACCCATAATCTCAAATCTCAACAAACTTCACCTAAAGCATCCACTCCATAGCCTTAGCAATCCTACCTTAGGGAAAGCCCCTCTTGTGTTGGTGAAGACCTAACCTACAATGTGGATAAAAGCTATTGAGGTGACAATTGGCAACCTCCCTGAGTTACACAAAGCTTTCACCTTGGTGGTTAGGACTTTTACACCTTAAGTGCTAGTTTTTGTTGTAACACCTCCAACTTAGTCTCATGCAGCAAGAACAGATAAATTGCTGTAACCAGTGTTCCACGTGGACACGTCCCCCAAGGTGGGGTGCACGCCCCCCACATTTCCCATGCACCAGGGACGGGGGTGTTCCTGGGGAAACGTTTCCCCATGTCCCCCTTTTGGGGAAACTCGAGGAGACGCAGGGGGGTGCGTTTCCCCAATGTGGGAGGTGTGTTTCCCCAAAAGGGGTGCTTCTAGGCATCCCCCCTCGAAAAGGGGTGCTTCTGGACGCACAATATTTTACTATATCTATTTCATTTATGATTTATGAATCAATGTATTTCATTACTGAATCATAATTTGAATCAATGTATTTCATTACTGAATCTGAAGTCATAATCTGAATCATGTTTATTATTTACATCATTTACAAATTTGAATTTAGTACTAGTTTACTGTTTACTATTTACTATTTAGTATGCACAATGATGAATTTAGTAATTTACATGGGCTGAATTGTTATTGTTGTGATTTTATCATTAATATTTATATTTTTTTTATAATTTTAGAGCCGGGGACCCTTGTGCTAGGGACCCCGACGTCCCCCGTCCCCCATGAATTTCCCTAAAATTTGAGGGTGCTCCCACACGTCCCCCCTATGCGTCTCCCCGCTCCCATGCACCCCCATCCTGGAGTCTTGGTGGAACATTGGTTGTAACAACACCCTTGAAAACTGTTAGATTTTCTTACATTAGTAGTAGTAATAGATTTACCAGAGTATTTTGATCTTCTTTTAACATTCAACAATCATATACTGAAAATATAAGCAGGATCTAGAAGCAGATAGACAGGCACAAGAAGACAAAAATTTATCCTGAGAAAACCCCAAACTCGGGGAAAAACCCAACCAACTTTTTTTTAGAGAGAATCTTTCTGATAATACAATACAACCATGAACAAGCTCTATTCACAAGAGCAAAACCAGTAATGAAGAAACCTTGATAACAAGAACTTATCTCTTCTCCTTGTCAAACCCTAGCGAGGATAGACAACTGTCACAACCCTAGCGCAACTCTTCTAGAGGTAGCGCACAAGAGAAACCACCAAGAACCCCAGTCGTTGTGTCTCCTAGGGTTTCCACTTTATTATTTTCCTGTGGGCCGACTTCTCTTTCTGGAAATTCTATTTCCACTTTATTATTTTCCTATGGGTCAACTTCTTTTCCGAGGTGTTCTTCAACTGTTTAGTGGTCTTCCTTTGACTTCTTGGAGTCTTCT
>ML825799.1:9613-19901 GCA_009831015.1 Picea engelmannii | reverse complement strand
TTCGATCAGGGCAGTGATCTCCATTGCAGCAGAGATGGGTTGGAAGATCCACCAGATGGATGTGAAGACCACATTTCTGAATGGTCTTATAGAGGAGGAGGTGTATATTGAGCAGCCATTGGGCTTTGAGGTGCATGGGAGAGTCTCATGTGTGTAGACTGAAGAAGGCATTGTATGGACTGAAACAAGCTCCCAGAGCTTGGTATTCGAGGATAGATGCCTATTTGCAACAGTTGGGTTTTGAGAAGAGTGAGGTGGATCCCAACCTATACTTCATTGTGGTTGGAGAGGATCCTCTCATTCTTCTACTTTATGTGGATCATCTTTTCATTACAGGGGCAGAGAAACTCATCAGTAGCTGCAAGGAGAGCCTTGCTTCAGAGTTCGAGATGACTGATATCGGACTGATGCTTTACTTCTTGGTATTGGAGGTTTGGCAGGAGCCTGGACACATCTTCCTGGGACAGGGGAAGTATGTGTGTGACATTCTGAGCAGATTTCAAATGGGAGATAGCAGGCCCATGACCACTCCCATGATTACCAACTGGAAGAAGCTTCATGCTTCCGAGTCACAGTTGGTGGATTCCACTTTGTATCGTCAGTTGATCGGGTCATTGATGTATTTGGTCAATACCAAGCCAGATATTTGTTTTGTTGTTAACACTCTCAGTCAGTTCATGGTGGAGCCTAGGAGAGTGCATTGGGTGGCAGCAAAACATGTGCTCGGGTATCTTTGTGGTACCGTAGATTATGGTTTGGATTATCATAGAGGAGATGGAGTTCGTCTGGTTGGCTATACAAACTCGAATTGGGCAGGATGTGTCAGTGATAGGAAAAGCACTTCAGGGTGCTGCTTCGGATTGGGATCGACAGTAGTGTCTTGGTTCAGTCGAAAGCAAAAGTCAGTGGCTTTAAGTTCGGCAAAGGTTGAGTATATGGCAACTAGTCAGGCCAGTTGTGAGGCCCTTTGGCTTCGCAAGATGCTGGTGGGATTGTTCGGTGTGCAGTTGAGGCCTACTGTGATTTACTGTGATAATCCGAGTTGTATCAAACTCTCGGAGAATCCAGTTTTTCATGACCGGTCTAAGCATATCAAGATTCGGTATCACTTCATCCGTGATTATGTTCAGAGAGGAGCTGTGGAGCTACAGTACATATCTACAGAGGAGCAGGGTGCAGACATACTCACCAAGGCATTGAACAGGGGCAAGTTTGTATTTTTCAGGGACAAGCTTGGAGTGGTGAGTAACACTTTCCTCGGTATGAGGGAGTGTTAAATTTTAATTAAAATAAAGTACCAAGGCAATTGTTTCTCTTCCCTAGGCGCCTAAGGGGGAGAAAGTGCCTAATGTAGGTCCTAGTCATTTAATTTGTGAGATGCAAATTAAAAGGTGACATTATGACTAAAGTGAGGGTGAGTGAAGAGACACCAACTCTCAACCACCCATCTAATCTAATCTCAACCATTAGATTACAAAACCCCTCACCTTCCCTCATGAGGTCGATTAGGGCAAAGGGGCGCACCCATTCTTGAGTAGTTCATTCATTTCTTGTTGAGAGAGCAAGAGAGAGCAGAGAGAGGTCGAGCTTGAGAAGAGAGACAGCATTTGCTGAAGGAGAGCACGCATCCCAAGGCAAAGAGCAGCACGAATTTCGAGGTAGCAGGCAGCAAGGAAGAATAGGCCGTACCGTATGGATTTCTGAAGGCCGTACAGCAATAAATGTGCACAGACATCGAGGTGAACAGCAGCTGTATTTTTTGAGTATTGGCACGCTTTTCAAGGTTGTCGTACAGCATTTAATTGGCACAAAAATCGAGGTAGGAGCTGGGCACACTTTTCTGGGTGAGAAAAGTCCGTACAGTCCATATGGACCTGCACAGAAATCAAGAGTCGTACCACAGAAAATTCTGGGCACGTTTTTCAAGGCATTTTTTCCTGCTGGGTTTTCTGTACAGTCTTGGCAGAATTTTGGCACAAATTTCAAGACAGTCCGTACAGCATTAATTGTTGGGACAGCCGTACAGTTGTACGGATTTCTGGTTCAGAAATCGAGGAGCAAAGCTACAGGAATGTCCAGATAAGTTTGTGTAAATTTATGAAGATGAATATGCTGTAAAAGAATTTCTCAGAAGCCCATAAATAATAAAAAGCCCTCTCACTGGTTTTCCCCTTGTGGGTTTTTCCAAGGTCAAAGTTAGACCAAAAATCTTTGTCTATAAATTTTCTCAGTTTTGCATACTGCTAATATTTTATTTCTGCATTGAAAACGATGTTCAGAATCCTCATGTTTCAGTTCTGAAGTTTATTTTGTGCTAAGTTTTTATATGCTGAAACTGTGCTGAAACTGTGTTGAAACTGGGTTTGGGCATTTAACTTTGGCTGAAAAATCAGCGAGACTGAAACTGGGTTGGGGTCTGAAATTTTAACAGTACTCCTATGGACTTAGTTGAGTCAGCTTGAGATGGTTCTCCAGATGGTACTCCTGTGGACTCAATTGAGTGATCGATTGAGTGTGACGTCCCTGTGGGTGAGCACATGTGGACGTGTCCCTAGTGGCTAAGCACTAGAGGATGTGTGGATCCCTTGCTTTATTGTTTGAGTGTAAGATTGGTTGTAACCCTAATTTGTATTGTGAAGGGTACAAGTCGGCCCCACCATGTAAAGATAATTAATATTGTGAATTATTAATTATATTATTAAGTTGTACAGGTCAGCCCTATTGTGCCAAGTGTCATGTCTTTTGGTTGAGTTAAGTATTGTATAAATAAGAGATAGATCCCCATTGTAGATCATCTCTTACACACTAACTCAACGCTTGGTCTGAAATTATGAGGACTGCAATTCGCACTTTTCTAGGAGCTAGTTTTCTCAGTCATAGAAGCACTCTCTTGTGTGCTAGGGTTTGATGGTGGATGGTGGATCTTCTCTTGGCAAAATTGCAATGGGATTGCTGGGTTTTTCCCTTGGTTGAGAAGGGTTTTCCCAGGATACTTCTTGTGTTCTTGTGCATGGTTATTCTTCTTGAGATCTTGGTTTACTGTACCTAATGTATTGCTGCAGTGTTTATGGTTCAAGTAATGCTAAAATGAAATAAACCTCATGCTTGAGCCAAACTTCAACAGTGCGACCATCCACCCTAGTTGGTCATTGGGAAGAGATCACTCAGATTTCTTCAGTGTGCTTCAGTGTGGCTAAGTTTCCATCATTTGGTAGCTGGTTTTTTATATGTATAGATTGATTTTCTTGTGGAGGTTGAGTCTATTTGTTGGAGGATGAATCTGTGTTGAGCCGAGTATATTCAATAAAGGCCGAGTTTTCTCTTGGAGCTGGGCCATAAATTTCAGTGGGGCCGAGTTTAATAGAGTGGAAGTCGAGCTGCTTACCTGGGGTCGACTCATTTCTTGCTGGGTAGTTTTCACTGCTAATATCTACTGTGGGGCGAGTTTATCATAAGGCCGACATCATTGCCTTTTTCCTCCAGTGGGGCGAGTTTATCATAAGGCCGACATCATTGCCTTTTTCCTCCAGTGAGGGGAGTTCTTTCCTGAGCAGAGTTCCTTGTGGATAGATCGCTGTATTTGTGGGTGTCTTTGCTGCTGTGTGGCGGGGTCGAATTTCTGTTGTTTGAGAGGTAGCTACAGTTCATAGCCATCTACAGAACCGTCTCTAAATTCTGGACTACTGTATACTCAGTTTCTGAAGCTGATTTGTGAACGCACGGATCTGTTGTTTATAGCTGTGAGTATCTGCAGTCATCATATAGTTTCCAGGCCTGTTCATCTCAGATTTTAATCAAGGCAGCCTACAGAACTAATATATATACCAGGTTCCTCTTGCTGTGTATTATTTGTTTGGGCATTTCCTAATATACTTCAGTTCTCTTGAATAATAAAATGCAGCGAAATAATTGAGTTTGTAGTGATATTTCATTGTTGAACCATAGTAGAGTTCAGATATATTACTGTTTATTTTTATGCCAAATATGTTCCAAAAAGGGCTGCAAACTGTTTGAGAACTTATTATATCAGCATCATCATAAAACCACTACAGTAGCAAAACTGATTGATGAAGTAGCTACAGCAGACCAAGTGGAAATTTTTTAAAAAATTAGTAGGAACATTACACTCCCTCTCTCCAAGTGGTGCGTCCTCCCTCTTTGGGATCTTCACCCATTGTGCGATATAATAAAGCTATCTCTCCTTTGTCAAGCTGGGAGAAAACGCTTGTGATATTGTTGCTATTGTACTATCATTTCATTTGGAATAAAAGGCTTTGGAGGCTAGATTGATGTGATGTTCTTCATGTGTGGATCTTCTATGTCAATGTGCTAAATATGAGGTATAATCTTTCTTGTAATTTTTTGCATTATAATTGGTGAAATTTGGCCTTCGAAATGGAGTTGTCTCCTAATAGGATAAGATTAGAAAAGCTAGGTTGCTTCATAATCTTATCGTCCACTTACATTAGATCTCTTTGAATTGCATGTCTATTTCAGTTAATTCTCGTGCTTTCCAAGCTTCTTTTGTAGGTGGCACCAAACTTTTAACAGTTTTTCTTTGCAAGGAATTTCTAAGTTTGCATGTTCTCATGCTTGAAGAGGAGGTTGAGCTAGGTTGCATCTTCCTCATACTTCAAGGTTTATAAAAAGACATAGTCCCTCTATGTTCCATCAAGAAAACTCCATTGACCAAGGATTCCAAGCTACAAGCCCCTTCTTTCTATCTCTTTCTCTTTCTTGCATGCAAGTAGATCTAGTTTCTAATTAAAAATCATGCATAGATCTTTACCTATGCATGCATGCATTATAGATCTAGATTGCATGTTAATTTTGTTATCATCAAAGAGCTAGATCTATCATAAAAGTTTATCTTTTAGCAAGTTTTCTTTTAAATCTTTCAAGGCTAAAGGGTGTTTCATTTTTAAAGTGTTTTAAATATAAATTTGGCAATCTTAGTGCCATTGTACTTGCTGTTTTGGGACAGCAAGTAAAATCACTAAGAAGGCTTGCTATTTGTTTGTTTTCTTAGTCTCTAGTTTGCTTACTTATCATAGGTTTAATTTGATAAATTTTTGTACAATTCTAACACTCATTTGCAAGTTGTCCAAAATCATTTTGGGCATCTTTAGTGCTCTTTTACTTGCTGTTTTTGCAGGTTTAGTGAGCAGATAGGAGGAAGTGATAGAATATTTTTGAGGATTTGGACCATCCGGGACCCCCAGAAATAACTTTCCTCTATTCACAACAATTTTCTGAAACTTGTAAGCTTGTTGATCCTCTTTTTATAAAGGATCACAAGTATTGCCAAAAAAGAGATTGTAAATCATCAATAAAATCAGTGGGCTACACAGTGCCCAGTTTCAATCCCCCCAGGAGGGATCGACGTCTTTGGTGTGATTGGTTTATTTACTTTCTTTCTTGCTTTGCTTTACTAACTCAAGGATAAAGCGAAAATTGCACCGCAAAACATTCAATTTCTAGATTAATTTAGAGTGGTTTCAATTTTCTAGATTATAGTAGCTTAGATTTCATTTTTGCAATTTCATTTCTGCAATTTTCAATTTGGCAATAAACCATCCCCTCAACAGCCCTAGTATGTTCTTGACCCTCATGAGCTTGCTCGACCTTGGGTTCCATACAGAACGGGCTTTGGTCAGTGTGGAGTAGTTTAATAGGACAATCCAATAGACATTATTGTTCACTTGGATCCCACAACGAACTTGTGTGTGAAGTCAAGGGTATACTCTCTAATGAGATCTGTTCTCTCCTCGTTGGACCTACGGCATTATTCTTTGTACCCATTTGAGGAATAATATTTGAAGGGCCAAACATTTAGATTAGATTTACTTTTTGTTTCACACTTACATTTTGGCAATCACAAAGTGGCTTGCAATTCATCAAGCCACTTCACGAATTAAACCACTAATTCAAGCAATAACCTTAATAATAAAATTTGTCAAGAGCACTTGCACTATACTCCTACAGCAGCATTTTACATCTTGCAGCAACTGTTACATTATTGGCACTTGTCTATATTTCCTTTGCGTATTGTCATTTAATTTCAAGTATTAGCATTTGCTTTCAGTCTATATCATTTATGGTGAAGCGTTTTACTTGTTTTATATCTTTATCATAAGCAAATTCTATTATTTGTGTCATATATGCTGCTAGAATAGTTGTTTTTGTTTTTGTCTTAAATTAAACTCCAAGATTCATTTTGTGCTATAGATTACTTAGCCTTAGTTTATTTTCTTAGGGACCACCTCCCTTGGCTTCGCTAGGAGTTGGCCTAGACGGAGGAGTTGAGTGTTGAGTGACAATATCTCAACTCGAGACTTGCCCTCAAGGACACACCCAGTGGATTGAAGATTTCTTCCACGTTACCCAAGGTGTGTATAAGGTGGAAACACGTCCTATTCAGGTTGGCAGCCCTTATCACTTTATCAAGATGAATCTACAATTTCTTTAAGAGGTGAGATTTGAGAGAGGTGAGGATACAGATCTGTACACTGAAGTTTAGAGAACTTTAATACTTTATGGAGATCTGAGCCCAAACAAACTTCTTGGAAAACTGATCACCTTGCTTTGCCATTTGATGGTGCTGATGCAAAGAAAGACCTGAATCCTCCTCTCGGAAATATTCTAGACTGCTGTAGTAAAGCTACCAGATACATTGGTCTAGGACAAGAAATTATCAGTTATTGGCCTGGAGAGGAGGATGAAGAGAGTGCAGTGCCAATGAATAGAGTGATCATGAAGATGTCAGCTGGAAACTTCGTGGGGCAGCAGCAAAGGGTTTGTCTGCAGTAATAACATCTTGTCCAGAAATGCTTTTGAATCTATATATGAAGGCCTGTCTGAGGTTGATTGAGAGCTTCAAAGAACGGTCATTTTCAGCGGTCCTGACAGCCTGAAAGGCACATTTACTTCCAGCAAATAGAGGATGATTTGGAAGTTCATCTCCAGCAAAACATAATGAAAGAAGCATAAACATCAGGTCTGGTCACCCCCCTACCAGTATGTTTGAAATCTGATCTGTCTTGTTCGAATTGTAAGGCCAGCAAGGAGAAACACCCTTCATGCTAAAGTCCAGTTTTGAGACTGTGTTGGTAGATGCCAAAGATATATTAATCGAGGGAGAGGAGCACTCCACTTAAAGAAGCCTCCAACACCTGTTTTTGGTCAAAGGGTGAAATTCTCTTTTCAAGAATTTCCTAAAGGAAGAACATTTGGCACAATAAAACATAGTTGGCAAGGTCAACAAATAATATTTAAAGAGAAGCACTCAACTAATCCTGCCTTGGAATATCTTGTATTTGAAAATTGGTTGATAATGGTCCACATTGGAAGAAGGCATCCAGCATGAAGTATTTTTAAGTAGGAAGACACCTCATCAAAAGAAGTATCCAATGCATTGTCAAAGGGTTACAAAAGAGGAGTGGTTTCCGGCCTTAGAGGAAACTCATGATGCTGTTGCTAGAGTTATTGTTGAAAGAAGAGCCCAAGAAGGAGGAGCGTCCAGTTTTCAAGGGGACTTTTCAGCTCCCTAAACTGTGTATCTAGGAGCTGCCAGCACAGTTTATTATTATTTCTAGGAGTTAAGCATGGATCTAAGAAGTGGCCAAGTATTTTATTGTTATCCCTTGGAGCAAATCAGGGATTTATAACCACTTATTGCTATGAAGAGTGGTTGAGGAGGTTGAAGATGTAATATTTAATTGCTTTTCATTGGAGAGAATAGTGGATCTAGAAGTCACTAAATGATTTGTTTATTGTAAGGAGATGGAGCTAGAACTCTATTTAAAGAGTAGCTCTCTCCATTGTCACTCATGGTTAGATTGATAGGGAAAACCCCTCTAAGCCTAGTTGAATATCATGTAGGAGGTGGAAATGAAGGTACAAGCAAGTATATGCGAGGCTCTCTTCATTCATCTCTTTCCTCTTGGATTATTATGGTATTATGCTAGAGAAGCTAGTGTTTTTATCGCTGGAAATTATCTCTTTTGAGGGCAAGTCCTTGCATAGGAGAAGGAACTAAGTGTGAGGATTTCATCCCTCCTTATCCCTTGACGTAATCTTGGATATTGGGAATATTTCTGCTGTAACAAAAGATTTGATGTGGCACATGTTAATGGCTCATTCAATACTATGAATTGTTATTGAAGATGTGTCTTGTTGCTTGGGTTGTCCATTTCTTTGAAGGCTGTCTTTCTTGGCTCTTTTCTTTATAATCTCATGTTATGGTTCTTCCTTTACTATTTGGGTTGAACATTATTTGTCAGCTTTAAACACATTGGTTTTGATGGTGCATCTAATGTTAGGGCTCTCACTCACTCTCATATAACCTAAGAATCCATTTGGACTAGTCATGGCACATTAGTGTATGGATTGACTATGTCTTCTCTACATAAATTAAAGCCCTCTTTGTTTGTTTTCCTTGATTCCATAACCCTTGGATTGGCACTGGTCTTAGCAACTCACCATCCACTTAAATCTAAAGTACATCTTAAATCTCTATTTTACTAATTCTATTTCTCCATCTATACTTGAGCTTCATTTCATAGACTTAGTAATCCTATCCTAGGGGTACCCCCCTTGTCTCAGAAAAGAGCCAATCTAAAGTGAGAAAGGGAGCTATTGTGGTGACAATGGGTAGCCCTTTGAGTTTCCCTAGGGTTGCACTTGAGTTTTAGGGCTTTACCACCTGAAGTGCAAGTTCAGGAGGTAAAAAATAAAAAATGTCCATGAATGATGAAAAAGTATGTCAATGGGACTTAAAAGTACAACATTAACAACACGTTGTGGAAGTGCCAAGGTGTTGGCATATTTTCCCTTTTACAAGTAAAGGTTAACACTAAGAGAAATCCCTATGCGGATATGGAGCACTCTCCTTCATTTTTACAGAGGTAGTGCTACTCTTTAATTGTGAGATATAAATATTTAATTATAATCACCACTAAAATAACTTGTTCAAAAAGTAAAGGAGTAGAAGGAAAGAATACTAGAGGTAAAACTTTTGTACACTCTTAAAGCATGCACAAGACACCAAGATATTCTCCATAAGATAAGATAAGATAAATCATAAGATAGAGATGACCCCAAATCAATGAGGACATGAGGCACTATTTCTACGTCCATGAGACCCCAACGACATCACCAGACCATACCTCGTATTAGAAGGCATACCATTCACCAGATGATACCTTCCAAAACACAACGATGGGATCTTCCTTCAAGACAGCAACACAACACTCATTCCAGTGCCTCTTCTAACTCTCTTCGGGACAAACATCTCTTTTGAGTTTTCTCCATTTGGCCTCGGATGTTAGGAGAGATGGTTCCAATAGACCAAGGTAGCCTGGTACCACTAGCGACATAGATTCTAGATATATTCACCTTGTACATCTCTCTCTTGGATCGCCTCTCCATCTTTGGAGTTGGCTATATAGGTTTTAGATTATACTTCTATTCTATTTTTATTCGCTACTTCTTGCTCTTTATAGGAGCCTCTTGTTACCCCCCCATGCCTAGGGGTAACTGGAGGAGATCATGTCTCGAGGCCCGCAATGGAGAACATGATCTCCACCATGATGATGATGATCAGCATGTCCATAGATGGCAACCCAGCAAACCACCTCATTTGCCTCCTAGCACAGATCAACCAAGGCTCATCGCATTCAAGCAACCCAGAGTATGGGAGACGGTAAGCCATTGTCACCATGACGTATGTTAGTCCTTCTTTCATGCAAAGAGTTTTGCTTAATTTATCGGACATGTGGGTTAAGATCCTTGGTTGAAGTTGGATAATGGATCATTGGTTTGGGAAATTGTGTCAGTTGCCTTGTTTCACCTTGGTGGTAAGCTTTTGTGCCTGTAACACCCTAATTAGGTTAATTAATGATTTGATTACGTAATGTAAATTAAGTTATTAAGGTATTAAAAGAATTAATTGATTAAATCATTAATTTATCCAAGTCAGCTAATTATTGAATCGATTATATTTTATCATTTATTTATTATTCCTTTTGAACTAAAAAATGTAACATTTAATAACAAAATATCTCAATTGTGGTTGGGGTTGGTATGAATTTATGACAAAGGATAAGGTAGATGGGAAAATTAATGATGGGAAGTGTTATCCCTATTTTGTGGATAACTAAGGAGATTATGTCTCGAGGCCCTCAGGTTGCAGATATGGAGTGCCGAGAGACTACATGACCAGCAGTACACTTTTGCACAGTTGAAGACCCCTCTCACCACCACAGATGATCGCACATTTTCAGATGGC
>ML825798.1:98692-111374 GCA_009831015.1 Picea engelmannii | reverse complement strand
AAGGTTCATTGAGTTGAGTTATTTTGTTATATAAACATGGCATAGCAAGAAACATTGTTTATTCTATGGATAAATAGTTCAAAGATCATGCCACTAATAAATGCACTCTCAAGAAGTCACAGAGAGATGAATAGTAGAACTATGTCAAATAATCAACATTGTTCATAATGAAAAAATTAATTTCAAATGGATATTGATTTGCAATGGGGTCTGTTGAATTTTTTAATCATTACATTTTTTAACAGAGAAAGGGTGTGTTTGTTGATTGGCATGTTGCAAAGTAGAGGTTTGTTTTTCTTTATCTTTGATTGGCATGTTGCAAACAATTGCACCTTTTCAAGACATAGTATAAATAGGATTAAGACATAGTATAAATGCTCTACGTTTTTTCCCATTTATGATTAGACTACTATTACCCAAAATCTGACAATCCTTATTTGGAGTTTATTATCATCTAGTTTTTATTTGATTCTGAAAGTAAAGTGACATTTACAGTGATTTACTTGTCAAATACATTGACAAATTGTTTTTCCAAGACACAGTAAAATGTATAAAATATTTAGTACAAATTTGAAGTGGTCACTGTAAAGAAAATAATTATACATAATCTAGAAGAAAAAATAATTATCAAGTATAATTATCAAGTATGTACAACATATAGGATTAACATTTTTTCCCATTTCTGATTAGACTACTATTACCCAAAATCCGACAATCCTTATTTGGAGTTTATTATCATCTAGTTTTTATTTGATTCCGAAAATAGAGTGACAATTACAGTGATTTACTTGTCAAATTGTTTTTGCAAGACATAGTAAAATGTATAAAAAATTTAGTACAAATTTGACTAGAGAGTTGGATTTCAAATTCCAACCCTATAGTGTGATTATCTGTAGTCTTGTTTGGTGTTTAGTCAAATAAAAATTGTTATGACCGAACATTATCGCTATAATTGCAAAAGCTAAAGTGCGGCTGAGTCAAATTGAATCAAAGAAATATCTTTGGATTATTAAGACTTTGGCACATTTATAACAAATCAAATACTTTATTTAAGAGAAGATGATTCCACTAGGACTTTAACATCATTTCTTTAAAGGCAATTTCAAAAAAAAATATAAAAAATGGAAGACTTTTTGTTTTGTGTTCGTAGAGCATAGAGTTCATGTCAATTTAAAGGAGGTTTCCATGAACAAATCATTTTGATTTTATTTATTTTATGTTATTAGTCCCCATTGTAGGCATAGAGGGACTATAGTGATCGATAATGCGTTGACTACATATTAGTTTGTCCTTTGACCCAAAATATTTCCACAACACCTATTGTTGGAGCTATGGAATTAAAAGCATATATTTTTATATAATAAAAAGTAACATATATGTACTGATCTGATTGGATAAGAGATTGGAGGTCTTATTTCCGGATTTTCTATTCCCAATGTAGTATATGGAAACATATCCAAAGTTTTTCTCCTAGACAGTATTTGTTATTCATATATTTTTCGTCTATATTGCTTAAAGGTTGATTAATGCTATCATTAGTTTGAATGTTTGTATTAGCATTTTCTACTAGGTGAATATATCTGTATGTTTTCATATGTACTAAGCATATTGAAATGTTTTGAAAGCTCTGTAGTGATTGAGAATTCCAGAGTTTATACCATGTTTGGCGGATGTGTATTTGTTGAAATGTATTGACACTTATTTTGAGATGCGTAAATAGGCCTAAAATCGTAAAGGTTAACATGATACGACGTCCTCCAACACCCCTGACAACTTAAATGTTTGCATACGAAAAGGTCCTTAGACAGCCTGGAAGTCTTAAATGTTTATGTAAATACGCTTCTTGGAGTACATTTTTCCTCGAAATTTTATTTACAGTTACAACGAATTTGCACAATCTTGTTTGTCCACCGCCAGTTCGACAAACATTGTATGTTTCATCCTTGTTCCTCCATTGAAGCTACATACATTGTTTACTAGTTCAATGACTGCTTCTTCTTCGTTGGTTTGTCGGTTGCTGCCATTGTATGTTTTATCTTCATAATCGTTGAAGCTACATACATTGTTTACTGGTTCGATGAGTGCTTCTTCTTCATTGGTTTGTCGGTTGCTGCTTGTTGTTGTTTCACTGGCGATTCGACCTGCACTTTTTCATTTCATTGTTTCAGAGTAACGATGCCATAGTTTCATTTTGTATTCCTTGTTTGTTGTTCAGTGTTTGCAATTTGCAATTAAGAATGTTTTCTTATTTGTAGTCGCATGTTCCTTGTATGTTTATGGTTCCTTCTGTGCTTGGGCTACAGTTTCGTAATCGTTGGAGATACATATGTTGTTCACTAGCTCAGTGGTTCTTGTTGGTTCCTTGGTTCGTCAGTTGATGGTTCTATTTGTTTGGATGGGGTTTTTGCTTTGGGGCCCTGG
Source organism: Picea engelmannii (assembly GCA_009831015.1). Taxonomy (NCBI): domain Eukaryota; kingdom Viridiplantae; phylum Streptophyta; class Pinopsida; order Pinales; family Pinaceae; genus Picea; species Picea engelmannii. The sequence goes on along the minus strand of ML825798.1, from coordinate 108,953 downwards.
AGGTGCAATTCAACATGTTCGTGCTTTCTCGCTGCTTTGGTCCTTGTTGTTTTCTTTTGTTTGATTCGGCCTTACAGGGTTGGGGTGCAGCAGCAGTGGTTGGAGGTTTTCTTTTTCCTTTTTTTTGGATTGTTATTGTTTTTTGGGGGCGCTTTACGGTGTTCAACCCCTGCACCCACGAGTTGACATGAAGTTGTGTTATTTTCCATGTCTGTCGAGGGTGATATCTGTTATTCTGTGAGATTTTTCTAGTGATCCATTCCTGCCATGAAAGAAGATAGTTGCATGCAAAATTGTTGGAGAATTACATGTGAAGTTACAATATCCGTTGTTTTTTTGTTGGAATAAAGCATATGTATGCAGGCTAGATTTATAAACCATGTATGGTCAGATGTGCAAATATGACATTACATGTTCTTTCTCCTCTACATAGACTGGTGTGCGCACGATACAATTTGTGTTGTGCTTGAGATATGATTTGTGCAACAACGATTCTGCAAGATTATACTTTGATGTCTGGAAGCATGTCTGAGTGGCTTGCTAGGGAAAACTGAGAACTTGTATTGTGGGCACAACAGTTTGTGTAGAGGATAAAGAACATGGTTAAAGGGAATATGTGGATAAATTGCCAGGGAAAATCATAAATCGTTTAGCTGCGGCCATGCAATTGCGTGATATTTTGTGCCTTGTAATATATTTTGGCTAGGGAAAACAAATCTACACGTTTACAACGATGGATAGAGAAGCGCAAATGTTCATGTTTTTTGCCTTTTTAGAGTGTTCATTTAGTCAGTTTTGTTGTATTTACATATTGCTTGTTCTTCGGGGAATACCAGATTGCATTGATGTTCATTGAATTTTGTGTGTTCCCATATTCAAATAAACAGAGTAGCTAGAGAAAATGAGGGAGTCTTGACTGCATCGGCTGAAGAGGATATAGAAAGGTGCATGCTTCTACTATTGTTTCATATTGCGTTGTTTTGTATTTCATTTATGGTCTGTATATGTGTTGAACTAGTTGCGTGCTTTCCTACATGGTAAGTTAACTTGCTTACATGCATACCTTCTTGCATACTAAGTTGGTTCATGTCCTTTGTGTTTGCGCTGCATTGCTACATTTAAACAAACATAATGGATGGAATGGACGAAGGGCTCTTTGGTGGGTAAATAGACCTATTTATCTTTCTTTTAGATGTTTGTCTTCATACTAACTTGCCTTTGTGTCCATTGCATCTTCGACATTGCTTCCTTGGAAAAAACAAATTTCTTGGACAGGGAGATGAATTGTTCTGTGTAACGGCAGAGGGTTCTGTGGTGCAATCTTCTAAAAGGTATGCCAAGTGTTCTGGTGAATTAAATATACAAATCAGGTGGGGGCATATAATATTAGACTTGAAAATGATGAGTTTGCAGTAATGGGCCTTTCTGCGCTCCCTATTTCTACTTTTCCCATTTTCTATTATCCCTTTTGTTTTGTAATTCATCTGCCTAGTGTGCTTTTCAAAAATTCCTTCGTGCACCAGTTGGTGGACTAACATATTCACATATGTGGTGGTGCTTCCACCTTCTTCCATAGTTTCCCACATTCTCAATTGCAGGTGCTAAGCTAGAAGGTCAAATATTTCTCCCTTGCCCTTCGGGGGTCCATGATATAGAGATTGGCCATGGTGCCCCATGCTCACACCCTGTTTACTATTAAACATTTTTGCGGTTAAAAATTTCAGATGCATAGAGTTTTGCGGGTATTTGGTACTTGCGGTGGACAATATACAATGCATATACTTGTTTAGTCCTGATGTTCATCTGCACATGCTTGCATCAGAAAAAGTTGGACTAGTGACATGGGCATGAGCAGTGTGTCATCCCAGACATTGGCAGACCGACAAGGCCAAAGGTAAAGATGCATATGCTCTACTCTTGCTATGTTTACTAAACAAATTTCCTGGCCTATATATTCATCTATGGCATGGTTTAGAGGAATATATTCATCTATATGTTGATTTCATCTACAATAAATGGTTTGCAACTTGCAAGAAGTATCAACAAGTACAAGAGAGACGCTGAATGTGTTGCATGTTCTGCAAACTAAGAGGTGTGCTTGCAAAACTATGGCTCCATAGTTCATCAAAACTATGCATGTACTTGTAGCACACTACCATTCAATTTAGTTTTCCTATTCAAAAAATGTCATCAAGTCTAGAGTTGTGACATACAAAGTACTGTCAATAGAGGGCTTGAACAACTGCCAAACTGGACAAGTGTTCATCGGGGACATAATGGTTGTCTATAGCACCTACTTGGACAAGGAAAACAAACATAGATCCATTATGCGTGCTGACATGACAGACAAGGACACCATGATGATAGTCACACTGACTATTCCTCCACAACTTGTCCAGAAACATGCAGTAAAGATATTTCCGCGTAATGGAATATCCATTACAAATTTTAATATATTGCCCAAAACAGTATATGACCGTGGTGATTTTGATCGAATAATTTCTCTCAACGAAACAAGCTTTGTGGAAAAAGTTCCCGTTGTTTGTTTAGAATATCATTTCGTCCCGAACTCGACCATTAGCTAGCTTGCACAGAGCATTGATATTTACCCAATCGTAACAATTGGGGTTGTTGTCACACTAGCGAGAAAATTTGGTTCTCAACACATTCTCCATATAAAGGATGGAGAGTCGGACAATGACAAGGCAATGGTACGTCTTTTCAGATTCAGTTTTTTCCTTTAGTTTCGCATGTGCATGTATGTCAGATAAGTTACACAAATATTGTAGTGTTCCATGTTGCAGCTACAATTGTTCGATACGTATTCAGATTTGTTTCCTTCAATGGAACAATAATTGCATAGAGGGCAGATTCCACTTATGTTGTTCAAAAATATAACAAAGAAGAGGGATGCTAGAGAAATGATCTTTCGAACAACCCATGCAACATTTGTAACAGAGTTGTGAGCAGACATAGTAGAGGATCTGAACAAATTAGCTTGTTGTACAACTATTTTGCATATATGATGCAGGAGCATCTCTCCACGTCAACCAGCCAGCCAACCAACCACGTCAAGCGCACGCATTCAAAGCTAAAGAAGAGGCGCAACCTCATTTAAATTTGAAATTGAATGTAATTAAATGTTTAAGCTGTTGAGTTGGGAAGCCATGCCTTTGCACAGGCTGTAGATAAGAAGGCCTTTAATGTTTGTAAGGCTGAGATCTAGATCCAATGCTGGACTAGATAGCCCATTCAATGTAATTGAATAGGGTAGGTAGTTTGGAGGGAAGAGCTTGAAGAGCCCCCTCATGTAAAAAGATCAATTGTATCTCTTTGATAGTTAGAGAATGGAGTTAGAGTCTGCGAGTAGAGAGCAGAAGAGAGAAGAGCTGAGACCTTGTTACAGGCCGAGCTCAGGAACACCTTTGTACAAACAGGCATTTTCCATTTAATAAAACAAAAGTAGTTTTTCCTGCATGGATTTTGTGTTGAATGAATGTCTGTGAGTGTTTTTTATATGATGTGAATGTATGTTATGTTTATGCATTCTGCAGGAGTTGTTTGGTTTCAGGCTTGAGAGGTCTTTGAGGTTTCATGTCAGGAGGGCATGACAGAGTACTGCGGTCTCTGAATACCAGTGCACAGAGGATGCACTTCTAAATTACGTGGGTTCAGACAAAGACGTGCTGCGGCACAGAAACTGAAGTCAAAAGCTCGAGAGGAAGACCTCAAGGTTGTTGAATACCTTGGAGGCAAGGCTGTGGAGAAGAACACAGTTGCAGACAGAATCACTGAGGATTCTGTGAATCTTTGCCAAGTGAGCATTGAGCATATGCACAAGGTGCATTGTGAAGAACTCTGTTGTGAGTTCTTAAGAAGTCAGAATCACTGAGGATTCTTGACACTCTGCCAGCAGGGCATTGAGCATAGGCACAGAGTGTTGTAGAAGAACTATGTTGTGAGTTCTTAGGGATAAACAGAATCACTGAGGATTCTGAGAGCTCTGCTAAGTGGGCATTGAGAAGGCGCATAGGGTGCACAGAAGAAGACAAAACTGTTGAACGTTCTAGGAGAAGACACTCTGCTAGGAGGGCATTGAGACATTGTGCAATCAGGCACAGAGAAGAGAAGATAACTCTTTGAGTTCTAAAATTGAGAAGGAAGAATCCACTGAGGGATCTTCACAGGGTTGTTGAGCACCCTACAGACTCAGCAAGAGGTTGCTTGAGGCAGAGGATATCTAGGAGGGCATCCAATTTCTCCATCTGAGGGAGAAGGGAAGAAAGACAAAATCCCTTAGGGGTCTGAGTGTTTGAGAAGCTCAGGAGAGATAGCACTGTGTGTGCATGAAGACTCTGTAGAGGCGCAAAAGTCAAAGAATCACTTGCGGATTCAAAGGAGAAGCTCAGGAGGGCCAACGTTTTCATATACGTGCAGGCGAGAACTCACAGTCATGGAGTTCGTGGAGACGAAGGAAAGGTCGAGGCCTTTGAGGACTTGGAATTCTCCCAAGGCTGGGAAGAAAGCATAGCAGCTCAAGAGGGAGCACAACAATCGTCAGATCGGCCGAAGAGATCTGGACCGTTAGTTTCTACATCCAGGAAGGAGCAGGAGAACCACACAGAAGAGGAGATCGTCAGTCGTCGAATCTCACTCAGATACCCATCAGCCGTTGGATCGGGTGAAGGCGCGCAGAGTTTAACCTCTGGAGTAAGTGTACAGGAAGAACAGATTTGAACCGTCAGATCTTGATAAAATTACCCGTCAGCCGTAGGATCAAACAGGAGCTGCACGAGGTTTACCATTGGGAATAGCCGAAGGGAAAATCCCGACAAGAGGTGTAGCCATCGGGATATCGGCACTCGGGATATCTGAATTCTCGAGGTCGGGAAAGTCGAGACACTTCAATTCTCGAAATAACGAGAAATGATCTGAGTCGTCTGGTAGTGGAGACGCGTGGCGGAGATCGAGTGCCCATCGGTACTTTGGCGCATCGGAGTTTGGCATTTCACGAGTCCTGAGAACGAGGCGTCTGGGACATCAAAAGTCATGAATTCGCGAGAGTCGATTGGGACCATCCAACATAGGAGGACGCTTGGACAGGAGATCGAGTAAGTCCACCTTGAAAACCCCGACAAAAATCTGTACCGCCCATCTGTAGGGGATGCGCGGCAGCAATCGGAGCCATCGGGGAAAGTCCTGACAGAAAATCGTCTATCGGCTAATTGGGAATCGGGATATCGGGAATCCCGTGGACAAGAAGTCCAGATATTTTGGAACTGTGAAGTCTGAAACCCCGACAAGGAGGAAAGTTCCATCATGGGGCCAGCTGTCAGCATAGCGGAGAATTGGGAATCGAGAGATCGGAATTCCCGAGAGCAGGTGCATTTCGGTATTTGAAATCCTGAAAACGTGAAGAGAGATCAGGACCGTCCATCTTGAGGGGACGTATGGCAGCGATCGAAGCCATCGGGAAAGGTCCCAATAGGAGAGTCTCATCGGGAAATTGGGAATCGGAGGATCGCGGATCCTGAGGGCAAGTGCATTTCGACACTTGAAATTCTGAAATCCCAATAGGAGGATATAAGGCTGCGGTCTTATGAGAGCGGTCATATGGACCAGAGAGGTTAGTCAGGTGGGGCTAAGGATGAAAGGAGCGCATCGGCAAATCGAATATCTGGAGTCCGCAAGGACAGGGAAATCTCGACATCGGGCATTAAGAAACCACGAAACCCAAAATTAAGATCGGGAAAAGGTCACAGGCACATGCAGAGGCCGTGACAGAGAGAAGAGAAGGACCTGTGGATTGGGTTTTCATCAGAGATTCCAGCAGGGAATCAGAAGAGCTAATTCAGCTCGCATGAGGATTTGAACGATCCTGTGAGCAGGGGCACGACAAGGGTGTGGTTGTGTCTTTACTGCATCAGTATACATCCACAAAATCATTCTCACTTTGCTTATATAAATAGCCTTCAACAAATTTCTGCACCTTCTTATTTTTATTTTATTTTTTTAAAGGGGGAGGGGGTGTAGTTGTGTATTATATTGTTCAATGTATTAATCCCTTTGATCGCGTTCCTAGGTTGAAGGTATTTTAGTTGCAGCCAATGTGTACTCAACCCCCTTTAAGCCTATATGTGCAAAATGCAACTCCATTACTTCTGCCTCCACTTTGATAACTGACGATACAATTATGATACGGTGAAAAATGTCCATATATATATGGACATTTCTTGAATGATGTTATCCGAACCGTGGGCAACACAACCGTGCATTGTTAGGCAACCTCTATTACAAAAAGTGCTTCCTGAGTTGGAAGAGTTGTCGTATGAAACATATCTACAGAAAAATCCAAGCAATGTCTACATGCTGCGACAACTTCGGGTACACAACAAATTCACCTTGAATGAGGACAATGCAATTTTGAATATCGACTGAAGAAGGGGAAAAAAAATATCAAACTTTGACAGAAAACGAAAATACGTCATCTGTATCTATAACATTTGTTCAACATCCAGATGAATGTTCGTTGGACTTGGCCCATATCTCTGTAATCCCCATATATCACATGGCCCTGGTTATTTTCTACTGGGAACATATACCAGAAGAAAGAGAAAAAGAATGGGGTGACATCTTTTATTTGTACATCAAATTGTTTGGTGCAAAGGTCGATGGGTTATGCTCTATGGAACCTTCTGGGAACTTGCTTGCATCCTGTTTAAAGTATGGTTGGTTCTTGGTTTTCTGCTTTGTCTGTCAATTTGTATACCCTGGAACTCGAACTGTTCTTTGGAGCACACGAAACAATATAATTGAATTATTTAGCCAGTTGGATCGTAGATCTGCCTGATAATTTCTATGGTGTTGTGACGCAAATGTACTATGTACAATGAATATATAGTGTGTGAAGTGCAACTGTCCTATCATAGCAACAAGAGGCTCTTAAAATTCAAATTGGTTGTTGTTTTGGCATTTTTTGCTTATTCGATGAACTTGGAAAAATTAATATCATGGAATAATTTGAAATGAATAAATATATACTGTGCAGAGTGAAATTGTGCTATCATATGGACAAGAGGGTGTTAAAATTCAAATTGGTCCTTTTTATGCTTGCGGTGATAGAATTTAAAAAAAAAAAAATTTTGTTTGCTTCATTTTTTTACAAATAAGCGATTGAACATCCTTTAATAATTTAATGTAATTCACTTGTACAATATCAATAGTTAATATTAATAATTTAGTATTTGAAAATAATGTTTTTAGATAAATTTAGATTGGATGAGAATTCCTAAACAATTTCAATCTCAAACCCATGAGACGTGGAGTCCACAAGTCCACCTGTCAATTTGTATATCGCGAAATTGTGGGTGATATTTGCAGAACACAGAACAAAAGAGGCTCAAATTTTAGCCCACCAGGCCGAGAACCCGCGATCCAAAAAGTTCCCAAGTATGGAACGAGGGATTCACATATGCTCTATAAAATCTTGTCCATACTTTCTAAAAGTACATGTTAACTATGTATTGGTCATTTGTTGGAAAACTTTTATATTAGTCCCCCAATTAGATTGTACAAAAGTTCTCGTCTAATTAAATTTTGCAATACCAAAATTTAATATTAATAATTTAGTATTGAAAATAATTTTTTTAGATATGTTATATAGTTGATAGGGATTAACATCTGTAAACAATGGCAAACTTGAACCCACCAACCCTGAAGTCCATCTGTCAATCTATATATCGCAGAACTCCAACTTCTCTTTGGAGGACAGGGAACAATGAAACTGCAATGTCGAGGCAACAAGCTCACAGGTCCACTTGTCAATTTCTATATCACGGAATTGTGAATGGTGTTTGTACAATGCAGAACAATAGAGGCCCAATTTTCATCCCGCCAGCTCCAGAGCCCCTAATAAAAAAAAAAGGCTAAATATGGAATTCATATGGGATCTCTATGGGACAATAAAAGTGAAATGTTTAGCCAAACAGCTCAATTCTACCTGCCAATTTGTATATCAATGAAGTTTGGGTGCTATTTGTAGGGCACGGAATAATAAAACCTCAATTTTCATCCCGCCAGGTCGCCAACCCGCGATCCAAAAATCACCTGAGTATGGAATAAGGAATCCGCATATGCTCTATAAATTCTCATGTCCATACTTTATAAAAGTGCATGTTTACTATGTATTTCTCGTTTGTCAGAAAACTTTTATATCAGTCGATTCACCAAAATGAACAAACTTTGTCCTCTGCTTAAATTATACAATATCAATATGTAATATTAATAATTTACTATTGAAAATAATGTTTTTTTATAAGTTGGATAGTTGATAGGGATTTCCATCCGTAAACAATGGAAAATTTGAACCCGCCATCCCTCGAGTCCATCATCGAAGAAGCCCACAAGTCCTCCTATCAATTTGTATATCGCGAAAGTCTGGGTGGTATTTTTAGGACATGGAACAATAGAGACTCTATTTTCATCCCACCAAGCCACGAACCCGCGATCCAAAAGGTGCCTAAGTATAGAATGAGGGATCTGCATATGATCTATAAAATCTCATGTCCATATTTTATATAATGACTCATGTCTTGAAATTCGCCTGTCAATTTGTATATCACGAAAGTCTAGGTGCTATTTGTAGGACACAGAACAATACATACTCAATTTTCATCCCGTCAGGCCGTGAAACCACCATAAAAAAAGTGCCCAAGTATGGAATGACGGATTCACATATGTTCCAGAACAATAAAAATTCAATGTTCAGCCAAAATAAGTTAGTGTTGAAAATAATGTTTTTTTATATGTTGGATAGTTGATAGGGATTGTGATCTATAAACAATGGAAAATTTGAACCCTCCATCCCTCGAGTCTATCAGCGAAGAATCCCACAAGTCCTATCAATTTGTATATCGCGGAAGTCTGGGTGATATTTGTAGGACACAGAACAATAGAGACTCTATTTTAAGCCTGCTAGGCTACGAACGCGCGATCCAAAAAGTCCCCAAGTATAGAATGAGGGATATGCATATGCTCTATAAAATCTCATGTTCATATTTTATATAGAGACTCATGTCCACAAGTTTTCCTGTCAATTTGTATATCACAGAAGTTTAGGGGTTATTTGTAGGACACATAACAATATATACTCAATTTTTAGCCCATGAGGCTGCAAACCCACCATCCAAAAAGTTCCCAAGTATGGAATGATGGATCTACATATGTTCTAGAACAATAAAAATGTAATGTTCAACCAAAGTAATTTAGTATTGAAAATAATGTTTTTTTATATGTTGGATAGTTGATAGGAATTGCCATCGGTAAACAATGGAAAATTTGAACCCACCAGCCCTCGAGTCCATCAGCGAAGAAGCTCGCAAGTCCTCTTGTCAATTTGTATATCACAGAAGTCTGGGTGGTATTTGTAGGACACAGAACAACAGAGACTCTATTTTCAAGCCACCAGGCCACGAACCCGTGATAAAAAAAGTTCCCAAGTATCGAATGACGGATCCACATATGCTCTGTAAAATCTCATGTCCATATTTTATATAGACTCATGTCCACAAGTCCTCCTGTCAATTTATATATGGTGGAAGTGTAGGTGCTATTTGTGTTCGACAACACAAGTATTCCAACAGAGGACGAACACCTTTAGTAGCCACTCACATAACCAGATCAAATATCAACACACCGATGTTTTAATGTGGTAAAACCCCTACGAGGAAACATCCATGACCCCAGCCAACACGACCACTTGGAGAAGTTAATTAATGCAAAGAAAAAGATTACAGAGAGATTTTACAAGAGATTTTCTCACAATCAATCATCGACAAATGACCTTCAATGCTCTTTAAATAGAGATCATGGACCAATCAGGTGTTAAGCCATGAATCAATGGTCGTTAAGATCGAGGAGAGTATGAACCGTCGGATCACTCCATGTCGGGAACATATCGTGACTGTTGAATTTCCTAACTACAAATGCATACTAATGCATACTAAAGAAACACACTAAGAAACACACTTTTACCTAACGACATATTAGACCAAGTATTTCTTAACTAACTCCTGAGTGTCTAAATATCCTAACATTCCCCCTTAAGAACAACTTGGGAAAGGATTGAAGGATTTACAATAGTGACACAATAGGAGAAGGAAGGAGGCATTAGAGCCTATCCCCCCTTAATGACAACTTCCTGAACTCCTAACATAGATCGAAGTTTGGAAAACTTCACTTCTGTAAGAGACTTTGTGAAAAT
>ML825798.1:40402-61671 GCA_009831015.1 Picea engelmannii | reverse complement strand
CATCTTGTACTTGAACATTTAAGTGGGGTAAAAGGAGGTTGCCCCCTCGAAGAGGCTTATTATCTGATATTATCTCTTTTTCAAGGCGTTGATTACTTTTCTTGAGGTTTTTCTATGCTATATTGATGTTTGGTTCTTAACATGGACCTAGTCCACCTTACATTGAATGACCTCCACTACCTCTCTAGCCACCTAACACAAAATGTCACATCTATGCATCCAAGACGTTGGACCATCCATTTGGATCATTTTCCAAGCATATTGATGCGGTTTCCTTCTAAAAACAAATTTTTGGATAATGTACGTGGTTTTTTGGACTATCATCCTGCGTACACACGTGTGTTGCAAGTTATTATGCCCGCGTACATATGCCTGTTGCATGCTAGTTATCCCTCATTTACCTTCAAAAAATGAAAAAAATATAAAATTGTGAATATTTCAACGGAGTTTATGGGCTATGAAGGGTTTCCTAACCATTTAACCCCCTGTAGCACTTCCCCAAACCAAATAACCATATTTTTCTCATATAAAAAGAGGTATAGAGGAGTCATTTAAACACATGAACAAGATAATAAGAAAACTCTGCCAAAATCCTTTCCCTCTCATTGCCCAAGTTTTGCATCTAGCTCTAAGTTTTATCCTCATCTTTCCCCTCCTTCCATTCTCCCTATGCAAACCTTGCTTCTCCCAATGTTGGCATGTTGGTTGTGATAATTCTATGTGGGATTGGTGCACTTGGAGTCATGACATAGGAGCCTGGACTTGGTTCGTAGAGCGGTGTCCGCAAGAAAAGGTTGTAACCTTTCATCTTGTTTATGACTAAAAGAGATGATCTTTGTCCCAAAACTTTATGTGTACATGTTCTTATCTATTTGATCATTTACATCTACATTTAGGATTTTAAGTGATTACTAGATATTGTATATGTTGTTGTGTTGTGTTCTTAGTCTATTGCAGGTCATCTTTGGGAGGAGATCTATGATCTAAGAGGAAACAGCAAGTGGAAGAGGTCTACATCAACTGTAAGGATTCAAGGTTCTCTTCTTAACCTTATATTCCCTCTCTCTCATCACTTAGTCTAGATTGTTTTGGGGTAGATTAGAGATAAGTCGATATTTTAAGGGAGTTATCGCTTTGCCTATTCCTTAGACCCAGTTTAGGGGTAATTTTCCCCATAGCAAAGTCAATAAGAGGAAATCACATGGACAATTTATATAATCTAACTACACGGATGGAGTATTATGTCAACCTAACAACAGATGGCACGATAAGTTGGAGAAGTATCAGTTCATGCAAATCATACTTAGAATATGGTCTAGATAATTGGAAGTAGAGGATGCATGAAGTATCAACTAGACATTTGCATGTATAAACTGATCCTTGCACTATATTGACACAAAGCTATGTGAGCCACCCAGGTATGATGGACTAACTGAGATTGATATGTTTATAAAATCATTTGAGTTACAGGTATCTGAACAACAAAGGCTCTTTTCATTAGATGTCATCTTAAAGGCAACCCCAACTAGATGGTGGGTCGTGCATAGAAAGGGAATGAAGGATTGGGCACAGTGCAGTAGACTTATGCATATACATTTTGGGCCTGAGGAAGCAGAAAGTGTGCATAAATACACAGGAGAGGGAGACCCAATGAGTCACATAAACAGATGTAGAGATTTATGGTGCTCAAAATCAGAGACAAAGTGGATGCACTGATTCATACACACGTTGAATACAATCTCAAGGAATTGGTATTTAGAATTGGATATGTGTAGGGAGACAACAAAATGGCAAGGTTTGGTTCAGAGATTCGAAATAAAATTTTCATTTGAACATGAAGCCCCCTCCATACATGAATCACTACAGGCCATCTGAAAAAATATCTTATCGATGGTAGAATCAATGGAAGAAGTACCATTAGACAATGTGCACAAAGCCAAGATAACATTCCAGATGCTATTGGAATGCTATAATGTCACAGAGGAATAATATAAGGAAGACGATTCCAGGAATGTGCAGGTACTAGAGACAGAAGGAACACGCATGGTAGAAGGGCCAGATATTTTATTTGTCACATACACACACCCTATAAAGACAAATAAATTCATCATTGGGACAATGGAGAATCCTAAGTTTGCACAGATAGGAGACTATTGGAACGATGATACAATTGAGAAGATCGAAGACTTATTATGGGAATATCAGGATTGTTTTCCAACCACACTCTCCTATATGAAATGGATAGCAAGTGATTTAAGTGAGATGAATATTCCACTGAAACCTGAAGCCAAGACAATACAATAGAGACCCTACAGATTGAACCGAAGGTACAAGGAGAAGGTGAAGGTTGAAATAGATAAGATGCTAGATGCATGTATTATTGAACCAGTAGAAGATTTTGAGTGGATTATCCCAATGGTGGTGTAGGACAAGAAGACCGGAGGAATTCAGATCTGTGTGGATCTAAGGAAGTTGAATGATGCATGCTTACATGACCCATTCCCAACACCATTCACGGATGAAGTACTGGAGAATGTAGGAGGTCAAGAAATGTATTCAATTACATATGGATTCTCTGGATATCATCAGATACAAATTACATAGGAGGATAGAAATAAAACCACATTTTCGAAAGAATGGGGAAGTTATCAGTACATGTTGATGCCATTTGGATTGAATAATTCCCTTGGTAGTGGCAACATTCAAGGAGTTCATCCATAAAGTTTAGGAAGTTTATTTAGATGATTGGACGATGTTCATTCTACTGTAGGATCATATAGAAGTACTTCGGCTTATGTTAGATCGATGCAGACAGTGTCATATTCTCTAAACTTGAAAATGTATCTTTTTTGCACCATTTGGAATCCTACTATGACATTTAGTATGAAAACAAGGCCTATTCGTTGACCCAACCAAGATCCCAATTATTATGGAGTTGGAACCTTCGACATTAGTCAAACAGATAAGAGAAAATTTGGGTCATATAGACTATTACAAGAAGTTTATCAAAGGATATGCATAGATTACATCACCCATGGAAACGTTACTGAAGAAGGAAGCCAATTTCCAATGGAATGAGGACTTCCAGAAGGGGTTGGACATGTTAAAACAGAGACTGGTCACCGCTCCCATTTTAATCTTTCTGGACTAGAACAAGGAGTTCCATGTCAAATTAGATCCATCATCCATTGCACTGGGTGTAGTACTCTCACAACTAGGAGAAGGAGACATTCATCATCCAATTGTGTTTGCAAGTAAGAAGTTGTCTATATCTGGAAAAAATTATACCACTACAAAGCGGGAAGATTGGCCATGGTCTATGCACTCTAGAAGTTTCGACATTATTTACTTGGGTCTCACATCAAAATGTACACAGATCATTCTACATTAAAGTATTTAGTCAATAAATTTGTCTTAAGAGGAAGAATGTGCAAATGGATGTTACTATTTCAAGAATATGACTTTGAGGTCGTAGTAAAACCAAGGAAGTTGAATGCAGGATCTGATCATCTCTCGCACATACTAACAGAAGAGGATGCAGGTAATTTGCAGTAACATAATGTGCAGTTATTTTTAGTAAGAATGGTGGATGGGTACTTCACAGACATTGTGGAGTTTCTAAATACAAGTGCAGTCCCCTCCGACATGATAATTACGCAGAAGAAACATTTAGTAGTGCAAGCAGTAGACTATCAGTTTATTGCAGGGAACTTGTATAAGCTAGGGGCAGATGGAATCTTGAGGCAGTGTGTACTGAAACATGAAAGTTCGGTCATACTAGAGGAAGCGCACAATAGAATTGTTGTAATACATTACACAAGAAAGGAAATGGAACATAATACTTTATGGACAAGGATTTGGTGTCCTACACTGCACAAAGATGCAAAGGAGTATTTCCAGTCCTGCGATGTCTATCAACGAGTGGGTAAACCATATAGGCATGATGAAATTCCATTAAATTCACAAGTTACATTGAAAACCTTTAAGAAGTGGGAAATTCATTATGTAGGTCCGATCAACCCACACGCAAGGAGATCAGGAGAAAGATACATCATTACTATGATAGAGTATATAACCAGGTGGGTGAAAGAAACACCAATTACTAATTGCACTTTAGAGACTATTGCACAGTTTCTATTTGAGAATGTAGTCATCAAGTTTGGATGTCCATTCATATTACTTAGCAATCAAGGTACTCATTTTCTGAACACAACAATTGCCGCACTAAATGAGGAATTTCATATTCATCATCAGAAGAGTACACCATATCACCCTCAGGATAATGGCATAGTGGAAGTGTTTAATAATATTTTGGAGAATTATTTGACAAAGATCTGCATTGTTGGAAGAGATGATTGGGATTTCTGCATCCCCACAGTACTATGGGCATACATAAGTACCAGTGAGAAGTTGACATGGAAGTCACCTTTTCGGTTGGTCTATGGACACGAAGTAGTCATGCCAATGGAGTTCATTGTACCTAGTCTACAAATTACATCCATCAATCATCTCTAAGACATGGGTGCAATATAGGAGATATTAGCGTATTTAGTCCATCTTGAGAAAGACTAGTTTCTTGTAGGATTCCATCAGCAGGTGAAAAAAGACAGAGAGAAGGATTGGCATGATCGACACATTAAAACCAAGAAATTTCAAGTCGAAAACTTGGTACTACTCTATGAAAGTAAGTATCTACAACACCCAAGGAATTTTTTCATGCATTGGTTAGGTCCCTATGTGATACAATAGATAAATGAGATAGGTGTTTCATGATTTGGAATCTTGGATGGACAATTCCTTGACGGAATGGTGAATGGAAGTTGGGTGAACCTCTATAGAGATAGTCAACCATCTATGTAGTAATATGGGCTATGCCAAAACAACTGTATTATAGTAAGTGTACCATCGTGGCAAGAAAAACACAATAAAAAGTAAAAAAAGGAAAGAAAAGAAATAAGAAGGTAGTGATAGGAGAAAGAAAAAGAGTGAGTGAAATCCCAAGGTATCAGAACTTGCGCAGATGGATTGATCATCTCACATGAAGAAAACACTACACCAAGTTCAATAATAAGATACAGATAGGCCTGACTATGATGAGCAATGCATTACTATTGTTGGCACAGGGGTAGACCCAAGGTTCAACGCTACAAAAAAGAACCAACAAAACCCTAACTACCATCCCTTTCGACAACACCTGCGAAGTGGATGAAGTCTCACCGGAGGTAGAGGCAGGGGTGGTTGTAGGACTCCAGTGTCTGCAACCTTAGCTGGGAAACAAATATGTGATTGTAATACTTAATAGAGCACTTAGCACCGTCAGCTCATCATTATTTATCCAATATCTACTCCGCAGAGAAAATATATCATCGCAGCATTCACCCAGATCTAATGCATCTAAGCACTCAGCATAAAGAATTAGATCAGATCTAGTAGATTTAAGCACTAACCAAGTTCACATACGTTAGATCTAGCATCCAGGTTCATCATAAGCACAAAGCATAAACAGATCTATCTATCTATGTATATCAATCACTTAGCAGATAACACATCAATGCATCGTACAAAGCAGAGCAACACAACATATACGTGGTTCACCCCCACCCTGGGGCTACGTCCACCAACTCTTGTTCTTTATTAACTTATTCAATCACATACATGCACAGAGCCACAAAAACCTTACTCTGTATAGGACAAGAGACCTGCGCACCTCTCTAGATGCTCCTTCCTTGCGTTACAACACAAAGCCTTCTACAGTCTGTCACAACCACTTGCACTTAGCTCTGCAAGTCTCTCATAGTATGCACAGAGAATTTACAAGCCACACTTTCACTTAGAACAACATCACATAGATGCCTCTCTCCCTCCTTACATCGTGTAGACATTTATTTATATATTACAAAATAATCCTAAGCATGGGTAAACCCATGGGCCAACATCCCATGCCCGTTACATAATCCCAAAACCCAAAAAGGACCCAAAAAGGGGTTGAGATCCCACGATCTCCGCTTCATCTTGCGCTTCACCTTCGACAATCTATCGAAGTCCCCAAAAATAGGTCAAACATGACCAAGAACCCTCAAAACTTGGTCAAGGGCCAATAGGCCCCCAACACTCACATGTGACTCATCCCGAGTCACTATGGTCTGACTAGTTCTGCTTCGAAAGCCTTGAGCTTATCTCGAGCTGCTTCAAATTTATGTTGTGCCACGACCTCATGTTCAACAAATTATTGGATAATTGCATCATTCACAAGTCCCTATAGGCATTGTTCAGCTACATTGACAACCTGCTCCAGTTCTGCTCCTCTGCCCTCTACTTCTGTAAATAATTGGTAAGCATTATCTTGTACAGGTTGGATCCTTTGAGTTACTTCCATAACTATGCTCTGAATAGTGTGGATCTATTTTTGGGTTGTGCGCTACTCTTGAGATCATTTCATTTTTTCCAAAGCTGATAGGATCTTCAACTGCGTCTGTAGTGTCTCTGCTTGTTTCTTTTCTTCCTGGAGTTGCGACTACAGTGTCTTTAATTATGGATTCTCAGCAAGTTGTTCATATGTCTGGGCACTGCGATCACTCAGCTTCTTTCATTCCATGGCAAGAGCCTTTATTCTCTCAACTACGCTTCAAGCAGTTGCTTCTCTTTGATCCCTTACATCTTGTGGAGTCTCAGGTACAATGCGTAGCTCCAAATATTCTATGCGTTGTTGTAGCTGTTGGATGGCTTTTGAGACTTGTTATACCTGTTGTGGAACTCGATCTTCTACCTTGATTTCTAAGACTGTCACGAAGTGAAGATCTCTATTGACCGCTTCTTTTACTTTGAGTTGCTCCATGAGCAATTGTTCCTCTCCTTGCTACATCTGTGCATTTTCTTCATCGAACTTCGCTTGGAGAGAAAGATTTTCCTATTCTACAGCACTGCGTTTCTCTACAAGTATGCCTTGCACTTTCTTCAAGGCCTGGGTGGCTTGTTCAGTTTCTTCTTGTGCCCATCAAAGGCTAGCATCGACTGTATCAGCTAGGCGGTGGATTTGGGTTCGCTCATATCCCAACGTAAGTTCTCCTGATGAAAGTGGCGCAGTAGAGACTATGTGGCTGGACTATAGGGACTGTTGTACCCCTTGGAGTTCAATCTCAATTCTATCATACATCTCCTCTTGCTCAGCTTCCTGTTTTTCTACTATTTCCAGTGAAGCATCTTACAAGGTTGCTATGAGGAAGTCAAAGTCATCAGAGGTGAGGACAGTCTGCATCTTAGTCATGGTGGCTTTCGATTTATTCTGGGAGGAATGTTTCGGAGGTGAACCCTTCCTCTTCTTTAGGGGATCAACCTCGTCTCCTTGCTTCTGTTTGACTTCTTTTTCATACAACTCTTCGCCATCACCTCCTTGTTCTAGTGATATGGAAGCAATCTTCACAAATTTGTTGTCTAATTCTTGGACCTCTTCGGTCTTCCTTGTTTTGTTGGGTCCGGGTGTATCCTGCACAGTTTTTGGGTTGTCAATGTCAGATATCTCCGCAGGGTCTACTGGAATAAGGAGATCCATCGACTAGTCCTTAGTGATCTCCTCCAGGTCCTCCTCTGTCAGCTTATAGTAGAAGTAAAGTTGTTTCTTATGTTCATAGGCTTGTGTTGTGATGTAAATAAAATGTCGAGCTATGTTGAACTTCATCAAGGGTCGAAACCAGTGTAGAGTGTTCAGAGTCATACAAGGCTCGGACTGTATGGATCTCTTCAGCTGGTTGTAGTAGGTATGAAAAACAAAATTTGACTTCCACCGTTTGTTCATATCGCTTGAATACTATAGTGTACTGAACTTTGCGGCCAACAACTCAAATGGCTCGAAGTAGGGGAAGGTCGCACCTTCCGGCATCTCCCAAGCGATGAAGGTGATAAGCATCAAGAGCCAACTAAAATGGAATTCGTAACCTTGATCTTGTGCTTCTCTACATTCAATTTCCAACTGGTTCACCAAATACTTCATCCAGTTCATCTGTAGGCCTTTCATGCACTTCCCTGTAAGGTCGACGATGAAGTCGGTGACTTGGGTAGGTACGTAGGCGAGGCACACTTCGCCACTCTAGATAGAATCTACCTTGTAGCCTCGTGTCCCCTTCTTGACATCACCATAAGTGTACTTGATCCTCTGTGCTAGAGCGCGATCCATGGCTTTTCTTGGGTAAAACTCTTGTGGATCAGGTCCTTACATACTCAACATCATGATCTGATTGATCAATGTCAGATCAAATATTATACGATGGTCTAGCCACAAATAACTGCCATGGTAACAAGAAAGCAACAACTTGACACAGGAATTCACCTCCTGGTGTCTTCCGAAGTGTGGGATCTTCATGACGTTCAACAAGGTGGACTGTGTAAGGTTCATCGTCCATGATTGGGGGATTATATTTGAATTCTACCCCTTCGTTCTGGTCAGGTACTTATGTGGTGCGAGCATGTTATAGAATTTTTGGTTGTCGAGGTTTAAGTCACTGAACTTCAATGCTGCAATATTATCTTGGTTCGCTTGAACTGCGCGGATCCCCTTCGATAGGTACATAGTGACCAAGGTATACTCGAAATCTCTGGGCACTCTATCTCGATTTATTGTTCCGCTCAGAGGTGTTATGTAGGTGGGTAATATGGTCGAGGTCAATTTGGCATTCACTAAGTCATCCCTGTGCTTGGTTCACTTTTCATCTAACGGTTGGGATGGTTCGGCTCCATGAGTAGTCGATGGCGATGCTTGCACTATTCTTGTGGATGAAGCATGTACCCCTACAGATAATCCTCTCTATGACATAAATGTTTTAGTCATCAAGTCTAAGATTAATTCTGTTATATATTCTTCAACTGCGTCGAGTTCCTCGAACATACACGCTCGGGATTAACTAGATCGGGTTCAAGATTAACTTAGACACTGAAATGGAATAGATGGAAACAATGCAATGATCACTGTGCAAAATCATCTTAGTCTACGGGCTCAAACTATTGGTTAGAAAAAGTATTCTCGGTTCATGGCACGACGGGATAAATAGGTAACTCAGCAATGGGTCGCTTGCAATGGGTATGAGGCCTTCGTTAACTTTGTTATCACCATTACGGTGTGGTCCAATGGTCTGATGGTGAGCTATTTGACGATAAATGCTTTTCTACCCGTTCGAAGCATCGTTTGAATGGTTATAATGTCCCCAATGACTATATTTCTTCACCATGGCAAAGTGCCATGTGTCGTTGTCCTGATATCTCGGTGAAGCTCCAATTTTGAAAATTTTCCTTCTGCGGGGTTCCTTATGGATATTTTTGCAACTTTTCTATCTTAGCTCTCTTCTTACTTAGTTTTCTAGCCTTATTTCCAATGAGCTTCATCTCGGTATTCCTTTTTCCTTTATGATTCTTATCTTCTTTTGTCATAGTGACTTCGTGTTGTTGAGATTCTTTCCTAGGATTCAAGGGTAATACTTCTTCTTTATCTAGGATAGGTATTTCAGTCTTCTGTGGGTCCTCTAGTGTTCTTGCAACTTCAACATCTATGTCATTGTTGTTAAATAGCTGTGATATGTTCTCTTGTTCTTCAATCAAGTGTGCGATCCTTCTAGTTATAAAATCTTTTAACTCTTGTGTCTTCTGTTCTACGACCTCTTCTTCTTCCTTCTTTCTGGCTTGATCTCTTTCAATCCAAGGTTTCCCTAGTAAAATGGTAAATGGAGCGATGTTCTCAAAAAATTTAATAATCTCAAAATCTTCTTTTGTCGAAGTTCCATTGGCACTCATAGGTATTTGAGTGAGCTTTCCACATATGGTTATCAGTTTTCCTCTGAATAATCCTATTCCTCCTAGTGAAGGAATCATAGCAGGATTTCCTAAAAGTTCCCAAGTTCTTTCTGTCATAAAATTCACCTGTGTTTCCTTATCCAGAACACAGTCAATTTCGAAGTCTCCTATTCTTGCTTCAATGCATTCTTTTTCTTTAAAGATCTCTGATAATCTGACATGGTGGTGGTCATTCAGGGTTTCTTTCATTTGTAGAAATACTGTCTTTGATTCTTTCTGGGATTCTGCCATAATCTTAGTTTCTAGATTTGCCTTAGGGTTTTCTTGGTTTAGATTTATTCTTTCAACTTTAGAAACCATTTTAGGGCAATCCAACACTTCATGGTCCATAGCTTTGCAACAAAGACAACTAGGTCTTATCCCAGGGCATTCCTTAGAAAGATGTCCCGGTCTTATGCAACTTTAATAGAGGATTAATCCTCTCTTTCTTTTAAATTATCCCCAACCCTTCCTGTACTCCTTGCTAGGATCATAGGAGCTAACCTAGAAAAAATTCTTTCTAGGATCCTGCATCCATTTGTTAGTCCAAACATTCTTTCTATGCATAGGTATAACGTATCTTTCACTATTCTTATTAGATCTACTCATATCAAACCTTCTTTCATCTACCAGTACCCTAGTTTTAAAGCTGGTACAGACTCTATCAAACATACCTAGATCCATATTGTTGAAACAACAATTTCCACTTGTCTTACTTCTACAGAGCACAAAGCTTTTAGATCTAAAACTTTTCACTATTCCTACCTTTATCAGAGCACAAAGCTTGCAGATCTTACTACTTTTCTTGATATCTGAGCACAAAGCTTTTAGATCTAAAACTTTTCACTATTTTTACCTTTATCAGAGCACAGAGCTTGCAGATCTTACCTCTTTTCTTCAGATCTTACCTCTTTTCTTAGCACAGAGATTCACAATTCAAGTAGAATTTTATGCACTAGGGAAACAGATCTATGCATGGAGCTTTCATAGTTTTAGGTCAAATATTTGCACAAAGCTTCTTCTTTCTTAGTTCCCAACAGTCACACTTTCAGGTCTTGGCAATAGAACCATTTATTGGCACAGGGGCAGACCCCGGGTTCAATGCTACAACAGCGCACCAACAAAACCCTAACTACTGGCCCTTTTGGCAACATCTGCAAAGTAGATGAAGTATCACCCGAGGTACAGGCAGGGGTGGTTGCAGGACTCCAGTGTCTGGAACCTTAGCTAGGACACAGATTTGTGATTGTAATGCTTAATAGAGCACTTATCACCGTCATTTCATCATTATTTAACCAATATCTACTCCACAGAGAAAACAAATCATCACAGCATTCACCCAAATCTAATGTATCTAAGAACTTAGCATAAAGAATTATATCATATCTAGCAGATTCAAGCACTAAGCAAGTTCGCATAGGTCAGATCTAGCATCCAGGTTCATCATAAGCACAAAGCATAAACAGATCTATCTATCTATCTATATCAAACACTTAGCAGATAACACATCAACACATCGCACAAAGTAGAGCAACACAACATATACGTGGTTCACCCCCACCCTGGGGCTACGTCCACCAAATCTTGTTCTTTATTAGATTCTTCAATTAGATACATGCATAGAGCCACAAAAACCTTACTCCACATAGGACAAGAGGCATGTGCACCTCGCTAGATCCTCCTTCCTTGTGTTGCAACACAAATCCTTCTACAGTCTCTCACAACCACTTGCACTTAGCTCTGCAAGTCTCCCACAGTATGCACAAAGCATTTACAAGCGACACTTTCACTTAGAAAAACATCACATAGATGCCTCTCTCCCTCCTTACATCGCCTAGACATATATTTATATATTACAAAATAGGCCTAAGAATGGGTAAACCCATGGGCCGACATCCCATGCCCGTTACATAATTCCAAAACCCAAAAAGGACCCAAAAAGGGGCTGAGATCCCGTGATCTCCACTTTGTCTTGTGCTCCGCCTTCGATAGCCTATCGAAGTCTCCAAAAATAGGTCAAACATGACCAAGAACCCTCAAAACTTGGTCAAGGTCCAACAACAATTCATGTTGGCATGAAAATACTGTTAAATACACTCATGCACAGAAAAGATAGTTGGACGATCGACATGATGGGTCATAAAAGCGCCATATAAGTAGTAAATTTGGAAAGTCGCTAGCAATCGCAGTCGATCGGTGGTACGAGGGAGAAATCACCTAAAGAATTGTATAATTAAGATGTAATGATGGAACAACTCATCAAATTCGGTGGTGGATGGGATAGGTATGGTCAGCACAAAATCACAAAAGAATAAGAATATCGTTAAGAGGAACCAATTCTTGCATACCACTATGACCAGGTGAGAATAGAGTCAAGATACAACTAGCAGAACTCACACATGCTAACAGTTCAAGAAGAAGACACTCTAAACAAATGGGGAAAGATCTGCCAACAATACCATCGGTCCCCCTAGGGTGGAGTAGGGTGGAAAATATATTGGGCAAGCCTACCAACCTAAAGTTTATGGACCATGACATTACTTATGAACAAACATTTCCATATCTAGCTAGGGACCAATACTCATGGGTTGAACACATACTGGATGCAGGGACTCACATCATTTCCAACATAAAGTTGCACAAATATCTAACTGGAGTCAGTATCAAGTTCGGGGATATGAACGCTTCATGAAAGTAAAAGAGAAGGAAATGGATCAGGATCCCATTGAAAGAGAGGTTGTCCAGAAATTGGCCTCATATACAAACCCTAAACTAAACCTGATGAATTTTCCAAAGGCTGGAGGAAAAAAGGAGGATGGTGTCATCCTTAGGCAACCTCAACAGAGTCTCACCAAAGAAGACAATTACAGGAAGGGGAGGCTTAACAATTATTTTTCCACTGAGATGTGGTGTTTCCCCCCTAGGAAACATGACTCTTGATATCATTGTCCATACTTAGGCCACCATCAGGAGGGAAGAGGCCTTCAAGAGGGAAAAGGATGAACCTCTAAGGCATATTGCGAAGAAGCATATGAAACCAAATGAATAATCCCAGCTAGCAGTCATAGGCATGGAACAAACAACCCAAGGAGGAGTCCAAAAGGTAACTGAAGCAGTTACAGAGGTAGAAGTGGCTAACGATACTGCACAATAGTTCATTTCTGAGTGGAAGAACAAGCAACACGAACGAGTGGCTCGGGACGAGCCACAGGTGAGTTTTGGTGGCCTGTTGGATAGGCAGTTTTGGATATAATTTTGGATAAAAACCTAAGTATGAAGAAAGGGTACAGAAGGTAGAAAGCATGTAGAAGGAGGAAGTCGCATAGAAGGAAGAAAGTGAACAGAAGGGCACAAAAGGATGGATGGTGCATATGATAGAGATAGTGCACAGATATAAGGATAAAGCAAGTAAGTGAGAGAAGGAAGCTCAAAGGATGATAATGTGACTTCCCAGAAATAGAAGAACAATCAAAAACTTATATAAAGAACGAGAAGTAAAAGAAGGAAAACAACTAGTTAACTGAAGTTGGCCATGCCATGCATTGTAATGGGTTATTTTGGGATAAATAAGAATAGGTATTTAAACCCTATATTTTGGGTATAAATATGTAATGGGTAGGGTGAAAAGAGAGAGCTATCAATGAATAGGGAGCAAGAGAGCTAGTGGACTAGAGAGAAGGGGTAGAATCTATAAAGGTTGAGATTATGTAAGAATCATGAATGTAATCAGTTGATACAATGAATAAAGATAGAGTTAGAGAGATAATATTGCATCTTGTGTTCTTTACTTGTTTATGTGCGGTTATGAATGATGTTTTTATACTTCGTAAACTAGATTTAGTGTATGGATTGGTTATGATGCAATATTCATGAATGGTTATAAAAATCAAGAACATACATAAGTTAGGATAAGGAAAAATGATTCTCGCATCCACCTCCCTTTCCCTTACTACTACAAAAACCTGGGTCTTGTAGTCCCAATAGATACCGTGGGTGAGACTTCATCTGCGCAAGCAAGTAATGTCGAAAGGTCTGGTGTCTTGAGGGTTTGTTGGTCACAATTTAATCGAACCTTGGGTCTTACAACCCATGCATAGACCAGTTTATCCCAACAAGTGATGAAAGGAATGAAGATGAAAGGGTAAAGTAAGTGAAAATGGTTTAAATGGCCTCATAAAATGTGTTTTTTTTTAGGCCCAACTTCTCCCCCACACTCAAGTCATTGCATGTCCTCATGCAACAAAGCTTGTGAATGAATGTTGCATACTTGGAATGTCTAGTCCCTTAGTTTTCTTTCTACATCATAGGGATGTGATGAACTTCACTCTTGATGAGGTCAAAAAAACTTGAAATTTCCCTATTTTTATCTTATTTATACAATCTTAGGGGTGAAAGACTTTGAATGCAAATTTTTTGGTTTTCCCTTAATACCTTTTAATGTTTAGACAATTCGAAAGCAATTGGGTGTTCTCAAGTTGAATCCTTGTAGTGATTCAAATTGTGTAAGGCACGTGTAATCGGTCTTATTAAACATTACATCAAATTATGAGATGGATACGAAGGGTAATGTATAGGGACTATATGGGAAAGCCTCAAAAGTTTAATGATCTAAATCCCCAAGTTGGATTTTCACTTAGAAATATAAATTGTAAACTTGAACCTAGTTACATTTTTCCTTTTACCTATGTTCTAGCTTGGTCTGTTGAACCTTATGACAAGGTTATTGAATAGTGAAGGAAGAGGATTGAAACTGTGATGAAATTTTGAAGGATTGAAGTGCATGAAATATCAATCTACTCTTGATAGTCTGCTACAAAAGGTCAGATGCACTTGTGGATGGCTAAAGAAAGTCAATTGATGCTTACTAAATTATTTTAATGATGAATCTAATGAAGAGTACTGCATCATATGGATAGAAATATGTTGAACAATTGGACTTCTTTGTGGGTGCTACCATGATGATCTGAGAAGAAGATGAACATTTGAATGCTTGAATATTTGGGCCAAAACGAGTATGTTGAAGTTGGTCTGAAGGGTCTGAAACCAACTTCTGCAAATAATTCCCTGTGGTTGTTGCACACTTTTAATGATGCCACTGTTCATGCTTGGGTATGAACCACATTACTAATCATCTACTAAACATGACATTGAGATAACTACAAACAATTTTATAAATGAAATTCATGAAGTTGATTTGTGAACTAAATTTGGGTGCACATAACAAATTCAAAACAAAATGATGGTCTTCAAAATATTTATCCAATGTGTAGCAACTTTTAAGCCTCCTCATCAAGCAATCCACATCAAAACTTGGAGTTCTAGTAGTTTCTTCCTCTGAGTGCATCATTTGAAAGGTATTGAAATCTGCATTGGACATGTGCAACATCCTCCAAGTGGAAGATATTATTTTTGAAGTGTGTTCATATAAAAATCGATGAGGGTGTCATTGAATTCTACTACAAAATATCTAGAAAATTTATAAAAATATGCTTCAAAAACATATACATAGATCCATCATTTTTTACTTTCTGAGAATTTCATTTGCATTTTCCTCAATTTTCTATATTGGGAAAAAAAACCCATATCTCGAAATTCCTTAATTTAGCCTTAGGATGATTTCAATCTTTATGCAAAAAGTGCCCTTCAAATAGGATGTTACAAAAACTTTTGGAAAGTTTATAAAAATCTACTTCAAAAAAATACCCATATATCTATAATTTTTCACTTTTTGGAAATTTCATCTCTTAATTACCCAATTTTCTATATGTGGTACAAAACCCATATCTCATAATTCCTTAATTTGGCCTCTGTTGATTTCAATATTTGTGCAAAAAGTGCCCTTTAAATAGGTTGCTACATGAAAATATGGAAAGTCTGCTACAGGAAGAAGATTGCTACAGAAAATAAATCTGTTATAGGATGGTTTAAATTGGGCGTATGATCAGGTGATCATGTCCTAAGTGAAGAAAATGTTCAAAATTTGAATTTCTCAGAATTGATTGAAATCAGAACGACTAGATAGGCCTCTTCGATACGATCCTGTTTCCGTGAACAACGCTCAAAACCGACTCTGTATGCGGAATTTATTCAAGTTTGAATATTCACAATTCATTTAAAAAAATAAAAAAATAAAAAAAAATAAAATATATATATATATATATATATATATATATATATTTGGAAAAAAAATGTGGTAGGCCCGAAAGCCGCCACATGGCCTCCAGTTTGAAAAAGTTCGGAGTGAAAAATTATTTTGGAGTTGGCAGGATTCGATCGCAGGTCGATGGGAGGGCAGCCCCGAGACCTAACCGCCTGGGCTAGTGGTGGTTCTTACCTTTGATACGGAAAATTTTATTTAAAAATTTGAAACAAGTTTTGAATGGCAGTAATAAAGGGGACCAACCCCTATACATGGGGCCACTAGCCCAGAACCATGGCCCATATTCCTCCGATGGTTTTGGGAAGGCAGTTAGTGGATGCCACGGTTTTGGCTGACCGTTGGCTCAAACGGTTCGTATGGCAGTGGTTTAGTTGGTCTATGTGACCACTACCACTAACAATAAACTTCAATGCTAACAATCCGATGATTTTTGGGCGGAGTCTTCCTTTTTTGGCGCCCATTTTCCATTTTCAGAAGTGCTAACTCCCACTACTCCAGATTTGGTGGAGTTTTTTTGGGAAAAGGGGACAAAACTTGTTTTTGGCATAACTTCTTCTACAGGAAACCATTTTGGACGAAATTTTGGTCGATTTTGGGTATTCTCAGCATTCTGGGGCGACTACAATAGGTTGCAGAGACAACAGAGGTGTCTTTCAGCCATTTTTATGTCAGAGTAGCTTGAGGAGCCATCAGGGCCTTTAGGGAAAAGGAGCTGCATTGGATCAACCTTCACTATTTTAGGTGAAAACAGAGTCATTTTAATCTTCTTTCTGTATTCTGAATTCGTTTTCACAGCTGGTTTGGCCTGTTTAGGCCTTTTTCTCATTGTAATACCATTTTGAGCATGAATAGATCAAGGACATGCCCATTAGGAGCCTTGGACCTGGAAGATGTAGCCCAGGAGGGGTGAACTGCCTCATCATGTGCTGTGTGTTTATGGTGAAATTATTTTGCTGTGTTAGACAGATTTAAGATTGTTAAACAGTAAACTAAAACAATACTTCCTCACACAAAAAGTTTATAAACAGTGATTAAAAACACTTTGCACATTTATTTTCAATGGAAATGAATACTTTGAATAGCAGTACAAATACTTTCATTTTCAGATCAAATGGTATCAGAGCTCAGGATTAGAGCTTTAGAAGCTAGAGTTTTTTTTACTCAACATTGGTTTTGTGCAAAGATTAATTTACTTGTTTGCAAGTTTTCATGCTTACTAGGCTAAAACTCAAGAGAGGTGAAGGAAACTTGGTTAGTGCACAAACTAATCCAAATCCAAGAAGGGTCAGAAAACCACATCCAAGAGCCTTAGAAGTAGCTTCAAGCATGTCTTCAAGAGAAGGAGAAACTCCTGAAGAGATGGATCCCAAGGAGGAAGAACGAGTATTTTGGAAAGCTTTATTAGATATGACTGAAATGGTAAGGATCCTCTACCAAAAAAGAAATGATCAGATTGCTGGAGAAGGGTCTAAAAAACAAAAATAAGGAGAGGGTTCCACAGGAGGAAGGAAGAGTAATGAATAGTCAAAGAAAGGACATGGAGGAAATGGTGATCCACCATCTCCATATTCTTTCTCTTCCTCTACATCGTCTTCATCGACTTCGGTAAATCAGTCTCATAAGTCGAAAACCACTGGTAAAAATCCTTTTTTAAAGCTTGATGTCAAATTTGAATTTCTTATGTTTAACGGTGAAGTCAATGCAGAAAAAATTGACAATTGGATCAAACAATTGGAAGTTTATTTAAGGATTCAAAACCTTCATGATGATGACACCAAGATACAACTAGCCTCGCTAAGAATGGATGGAGAAGCATTGGTATGGTGGGAAGCCAAGACCAAGGATGAAATTAAGAAACATGGTAAGATTACTTTATCATGGACTGAATTTATTACTGCAATCAAGAAGCAATTTTATCCATTAGCTCATCTACAAAAGGCTATAATGAATTGGCAAAACTTTAGACAGTTTAAGGGACAGAATGTACAAGACTATACCCAACAATTTAGGAGAAGAGCACTCTTATTAGGGGTAGACTTACAAAGTCAAGATACTTTGCTGAAATATATAGGTGGTTTGCACAATTACCTTAAA
This sequence comes from Picea engelmannii, assembly GCA_009831015.1. Classification (NCBI taxonomy): domain Eukaryota; kingdom Viridiplantae; phylum Streptophyta; class Pinopsida; order Pinales; family Pinaceae; genus Picea; species Picea engelmannii. Next base: position 43,601 of record ML825798.1, on the reverse strand, counting down.
CATACTATCCTCATGTTTAATCCTACTAGTCTAGACAAAGTTTGTGTACAAGCTACGCATTTAGCGGCTAGAGCGAAAAACACTTTTGATGAGGGTAGAAACAAGCCTTTCAAAGGGAAGAACAAAGACAAAACCTTTAAGGGAAAAGGAAAAAACAATGCATCTATCAAACAAGAGGGTGAAAAAATCATTTGTAAACATTGTTCAAAAGAGGGCCATGAAGAAAAAAACTGTTGGAAATTACATCCTGAAAAAAGAAAACAGTTTAACAAAAACAAGGGAAAGAAGAAAACTACAGCTACTACAACTACACCTCAAGATTTAGGTGATGATTCAGGGGATGAAACCAAAATTGCAGCCATGGGTTTGAAAAGTATGAAGAGAAAGGAAATTGAAACTAAGCCAAGCACTAGTACTTCAAACTGTCATGTACAAGCTCCTAATGAGGAAGAAAGAATTGAATTGTTCCATGTGAGGGTAGTTTCAAAACATACTAAAATTGACACATTGTTTGATAGTGGGTCACAAGCAAATCTCATATCAGAAGACTTGGTCAAACAACTTAAACTGGAGACCATTCCACATCCAAAACCTTATCCACTTGGGTGTATATGCAAGGATGCAAACTTACAAGTCTCAAGAAAATGCATATTGCGATTCGCCATAACTACACACTTTATTGACACAGTTGAACTTGATGTGGTGTCGCTTGATATTTCAGGAATTGTTTTGGGAAGTCCTTACTTATTTGACAGGAAAGTGATCTTTCATCGCCATGAAAATAGATATCATCTCTTTAAAGATGGCAAGGATTTCATTGTCAGAGCACATCGCAAGAAGGCAAATATAGCGATGGTAAATGTGGGATAGGTAAAAAGGCTAGTAAATTCTAGTAAGAATTTTGTACTTCTTATGATTAAGCCCAAGGTTGATCTGAATCATGAGTCCTTTTAAAATTGTGATTCCAATCTTAAATTAGATTTATATTATGTAGTTGATGCACATCATGAGATGTTTCAGGAACCGACAGGTTTACCTCCTAAAAGGGAGATTCAGTATGAAATCCATCTACATCAAGATTGTTCTCTTCCTAACATCGGCATGTACCGCTTGTATATCATGGAGAATGATGAAATCAAGAGGAAAATTAAATACTTGTTGGACAAAGGATTCATAAGACCAAGTGCTTCGCCATGTGGGTCACAGATAGTGTTGATTCCCAAAAGAGATTGAACTTGGTGCATGTGTGTGGACTTCAGGGCATTGAACAAAATAATGGTAAAGAATCGTTACCCACTTCCAAGAATACATGATTTGTTAGATCATTTGAAATATGCTAAATATTTCACTAAGTTAGACTTACGTAGTGGTTATCATCAAGTTAGAATTGCAGAAAGTGACATTTGGAAGACATCATTTAAAACCAAACAAGGACTCTTTGATTGGCTTGTTATGTCGTTTGGTTTATGCAATGCACCTGCAACTTTCATGCGGGTAATGGATGATTTCTTACGTCCTTTTCTTGATGATTTCGTTATTGTCTACTTAGATGACATTTTAATTTTCAGCAAGACTAGAGAGGAGTGTGTCATGCATGTTAAGAAAGTACTTGATATTTTGAAGAAAAATCAGTTATTTCTTAAAATGTCAAAGTGTGAATTTGGAAAAACTTCTTTGGTTTATTTGGGACACATAGCGGGAGGAGGTGCTTTGAGAATTGATCCTTCCAAAGTAGAATCCATTGTGAATTGGCCTACTCCCACATCCATTATAGAGGTAAGAATTTTTTTGGGTGCAACTCAGTATTGGAGGAAGTTTATTTCTAACTTCTCTGCCATAGCAGCTCCTATGCATGCAGTGACTAGTGTGAAGTGTGCTTTCCAATGGGGAGGCAAGCAATAGAAATATTTTGAGTCTTTGAAAGAGAAGTTAAGTTCAGCTCCAGTCCTTGCATTACCGGACTTGAGACAGACATTCGAGATTCAGACAGATGCTAGTGATTACGCCATGGGTGCAGTTCTCTTACAGCATGGTAAGCCTGTTGCATTTCATTCTGAGACATTTAATGGTGTTGTTGTGAATTATCCTACATATGATAAAGAGTTGTATGTGTTGGTTCAAAGTGTAAAAAAATGGAAACACTATTTGATGGGCAAAGAAACCATTGTTCATACCGACCATCAGCCTTTACAATACATGCAATCGCAAAGTAAATTGCAGCAGTCACGTCATTTAAGATGGATGGGCTTCCTACAACAATTTCACTTGGTAATAAGGTACAAGAAAGGTATTTACAACAAGGTTGCTGATATGCTTTCAAGGCCTATTATTTGTGCTAGTACTTTGCTTAAGAATGATTCTATTGTACATGCAAGTTACATAGAACAATATGCTTCAAATGTTGATTTTAAGGATGTATATACTAACTTGAGTGAAGGAAATCATGTTGAGGAGAATGATTATAATTTGCATAATAATTTGTTGTTTCATTTGGGCAAGTTATGTATACCACAGGGGGAGAGACTAAGCATCATGAGAGAAGCTCATTCTTCTCTCATAGCTGGACATTTCGGGGTAAGAAAAATGGTGGAACATTTACAGAGGTATTGTTATTGGAATCGCATGGTAGATAGTGTTTCATGTTTCATTAGAGGTTGTTCATTATGTGCTACAAGAAAGCCTAGTAATAGGAAGCTTGGTTTATATACGCCATTGCCAGTACCTTTTAGACCATGGGAAAGTGTTTCTATGGATTTTGTTGGAGGGCTACCATTATCTAGAAAGCAACATGATTATCTTTATGTAGTAGTTGATCGTTTCAGCGAGATGTGTATTCTTATGCCATGTAAGAAAATTATAACTGCTGAACAAACTGTTGATTTATATTTTCAACATGTATGGGTTCATTATGGCTTGCCTACTTCTATTGTTAGTGACAGGGATTCCATATTTGTGGGGAACTTTTGGTCCAATTTATGGAAGATGATGGACACCAAGCTGAAAAAGAGTACTGCTTTCCATCCGCAAATAGATGGCCAAATAGAAGTAGTGAACAAAACCATTGTACATATTTTGAGAGGTTATTGCAGCAAGCATCCCAAGCTTTGGGATGAGCATTTGCATTACATTCAGCATGCTTACAACCGGGCCAAGCACTCTTCTACAAATACTTCACCTTTTGAAGCTTGTTTTGGGTATT
>ML825798.1:0-15190 GCA_009831015.1 Picea engelmannii | reverse complement strand
CATACAATTTGTTCTCTCTTAGGCAGGACAACACTATTCGCAAGTGTTCCTCATGTTCTCTTTCATTCTTGGAATAGATGAGGATGTCATCTAAAAAGACTTGTACAAAACAGTCTAAGTACTTCTGGAATATGCCGTTCATGAGGCTCATGAATATTGTTGACGCATTGGTCAATCCGAAAGGTACTACAACGAACTCGTAATGTCCAAATCGAGTTTGAAAGGCCTTTTTTGGGATATCACCTTCTTTAATCCTTAACTGATGATACCCTGATCGCAAATCGATCTTTGAGAACACCGCTGCTCCTTTCATCTGATCGAAGAGGTCATCTATTCGCGGCATCGGGCACCTATTCTTCACTGTAGCACGGTTCAAGTCCCTGTAGTCTATACATAGTTGTAAGGATCCATCCTTCTTCTTTACAAAAATTACCGGTGCGCCCCAGGGCGAGACACTAGGCCTTATTAGCCCTAAGTCTAGTAACTCTTTCAACTGCATTTTCAATTCACAAAGTTTCGGCGCTGTCATACGATACAGAGTCTTGGATATTAGTTTTGTACCAGGCTTTAACTCAATAGTAAAATCAAGCTCCCTTTCCAGAGGTAACCCTCGTAACTCGTTCGGGAAAACATCTTGAAATTCTGACAAGATCAGATACTAATCTAATGAAGGTCCCTTCCAGTCTTTCACTGCCTCTACTACATAAAGTCGACACCCTTGTCTCAAGCATCGCTTGACCTTCATAGTTGATATAAAGCGTAATGACACTTTCTCTGTACACCCTGGATCTCTATTGGTCTTCCTTCATCATCAACACAAAGCACCCTCTTTGCGAAACAATCTACCAAAGCTCGATGAGATACTAACCAATCCATTCCAATGATTAGTTCATACGCCCCAAGAGCAGTGACGTATACCTTTAACCTGGTAGTACACACTCCCAGGTCTACTATACAATTATCGACACTAGGTCCTACTGCTTGTTTTTCCCTCGAAGCCATCTCGAATTGTTTAAAGTCATCGTGCTCGTAGGCTGCCAACCCACTCTTTTCTAATGCAGATGGTGAAATGAAACTATCTATCGCACCAGAATCAAACAAAATCTTAACATTGATATGATTTAGCGTACATGATGACTCCACCACCGTGGATTGATGTTCGGCCAGGCGGTTATTAACTGTTGCGTAAATATGGTGACTACTACTTGCTCTACCCATCGGCGCCTTTCCTTCTCTATGCACGAATCCTGATTGTAACTCTGGACAGTCCCGTTCATAATGGGGTCATTCACATCTCCAACAGGAAATACGATATTGAACCGGTGTTGTTATGTGACTGATTCCTAAACGAGTTCCTTCCCCTGGAACCCCTGCCCCTGCTCACTGTTCCCTGAGATGGTCATTGTTCTGTCTGCACCGTTGGCAATGAACGAGATGCTGCACTCGCTACCATTGAAATCCCTGTAGCTACTGTCCTTGGCGTGAATCTGTTACCATAAGGTGGTGGCCTTGATCCCCCTCCCCTAGGAAATGTCCTCGGGGCCTTTCCTACGAATCCAGGGTGATGCGGAAATGTCAATCTTTCACCCCCAGTCAAGTTCATATGTTCTTCCACGTAACGCGCACTTTCCACCACCTCCGCTACTGAAGATGGCTTCCACATCCTCACCATAGCTCTTATCCTAGGGTTCAATCCATAGATGAAGCGCTCTGCCTGTCGTTGGTCACTATCCATATACAACACATATTTGACCAGTTCCATAAACCTGATCTCATATTCTTCTACTGTTTTATTTCCCTGTACTAAGGCATGAAATGCCCCAACCTGTTGTTCCTCGTAGTACGCCGGTAGATATTTCCTCCTGAACCTCTCCTCGAAAAGTTCCCAAGATACCGTATCTGGGGTAAGGTGTAGTTGTCTTTCCAGGTTACCCCACCAATTCAGGGCACTGTCCCTTAACTGAAAAATGGCGATCTTCGCCTTTGAGTTGGATGCATAGTCCCTTAGGGAAAAACACCTGGTCATGCCTTCCAACCATGCTTTCGCGCATTCACTGGCACGACCTTCGGCAAACTCTGGAAGTTTTATCTTTTGCAACTCTCGCGTGATGTCTTCAGGTAGAGGTCCTCCCCCTGAATCCCTTGATGCTTCTGGATTACCCGTTCCAGACGGTGGAGGTTCCACTTCGGTCCCTGCCAGTTGTCGCCCCTTTAGAGTCTCGTTGATGGCTTCCAGCGAGCACAGTATGAGGGCTAATTCGGGCGGTGGTGGTGGTGGCGCTAGTGGTGTTGGAGGTACTTGCGACGACGCTCCCCTGCCTCGACTCCCTTGAGTCCTGACCATCCTGTATGCTTTGACCTGCATCCACCAAAGTTGTCAGGATGAGTTCCAAGATGTTTCAAATTGGTGCTACTCAAACTAGAAACAGGGTTAGGTGTAAGTTTTCTTTACTTGTCTGTAAACAGACGTTACTCCATTAGGGGATTGTCTAGGTTAGGGTTAGGTTTAAGCATATAAGCTTCGTTTCTTCGCCCCTACGAAAATAACTATTATTTCCCTTGCCCTGTGGCTATGCTAGCTTTGCGCCTTACTCGCCACTTCCTAGGCTTATGCTCCTAATGAATACGTCGCCTCCTTCCCGCTTGTCCTAGTCTGAGCCCTTTTAATTTACGCTTAAAACTTGATTAAAATTGACTCCCATCCTTATGTTTATTAATTTACGTCGACATGCGTACACCCACACTATGTACCTTTCGGCGTTAGTGTTCTTCTTAAGACGCCACGTTGAGCACATACGTCCCTTTGTGGGCTCCTCCATTTATGTCTTTGGTGCTTGATAGCTTGGCATGTGACCTGTATGGCTCTAAAACGTGCTTGACAGCTTGGCATGTGGTCTTGGGTATGATGGTTAAAGTATTTATTTGTGAAATTATTGTAAAATAAGTAACGCATGGCGTGTTGGTAGGGCGGATTTTGTAAAGACTCGACCGGTGGAAGGAGGTTTGGGGTTCAATTCCCACGGACTCCATAAATTTTTTCTTAGCCCCATATTATTCAACTTAACTAATATCTTATTAAACTAATTAACTTAACTTAACTTAACTAATTAGTTAATTAACTTAACTTAACTAATTAGTTAATTATCTTACCTTAACTTAGTTAATTAGTTTAATAGTTTAATTATTTTTACTTAATTAAATTTAACTAATTTAACTTAATTTAATGTAATTAATTTATCTTAATTTAATTTAAAATTTAAATAAAATAAATAAATAAATAAAATATTTTGAAACCCCTTCTTTTTTTTTAAATAATTATAACTAAAATAAATATTAAAAATTAAAAAAAAAATTAAAACAATTAATTTATTACCATTTAAAATTATAATAAGAAAATAATCAACAAAAATAAAAAATAAAATAGGATAAACTACTCTATACGTACAGGAATCGGCATCGTAGGTCCTCGCATGAGGCCCACGTGCCCCCTCCTCCAGGTGCTCATCTCTTCTAGACTTCTCTTCGGCCCATCTACGATTATCGAATTTGGTGGTTGGTTGGTTTGGGCATTGAGCGACGAGGTTTCGAAAAACCTAGGGTTCAGAACATTTCCAGTACATTAGGTAGGTCGAGCAGAGTGCAGGCAACTTTAATCAGAATGTTCTCATTAGCCATAGTTCAATTGTATTTACATATAAAGCTTACATACCTCATCTTTACCTTTGATTTGTACTTCAAAAAATATAGTGCATGTCCCTAATAGATCTGCAGTAACCCTGGGAGAGACTTTGGATTTATTAGAGAAATTATATCAAGGGTTTGTTTAATTATGAGAAAATGTCATGAAAGGACAGAATGTAGTATGAAAATAGGAGAATTGAGAGCAAAAGAGACGAAGCAGATGTTTTATTGACAGGGAATGCTAAGAAAGTGGTGTTTCAGCAATAGGAAAAGAATGGAAAATGTTTGCTGAAGAGTGATGTTTTAACAATGGAAAAATATTGCTGAAGAAATGGTGTTTCAGCAGTGGCGAAATATTGTTGAATAGTGGTGTTTTAGCAATGGGAAAAAAATGAAATATTGTTGAACAATGGTATTTCAACAAAGGGAAAAATGGGAAAAATGTTGTTGATCAGTGGTGTTGCAGCAATGGGAAAGATGGGAAAAAATGAGGAAAATGTTGCTGAAGGGTGGTGTTTCAGCAACGAGAAAAATGGGAAAGATGAGGAAGATGTTGGTGAAGAGTGGTGCTTCAGCAATGGGAAAAATGGAAAAAATGTTGTTGATCAATGGTGTTTCAACAATGGAAAAGATGGGAAAAAATGAAGAAAATGTTGTTGAAGAGTGGTGTTTCAGCAACGGGAAAAATGGGAAAATGAGGAAAAAAAAAATGTTGTTGAATGGATTAAAGAAAGAGGGAGCAGTGCTTCACAAAATGAAGCTTGGATCTGCTTGAAGTAAGATCGTCCTTTCTTGGTAGGCCTCTTCTTGGATCAAGAATCTACAAAAGAATCAATAGTAACATGTCATTCCTTGACAGGCATTTATTAGTAAAAGAAATTTAATCTAATACTAAAGAAATTAAATTCAGAAAAATTAATTGCAATGAGGGGCAGGAGGCTCCTCTAAAAAGAGATAATGTGAGTCTGCCACACATGTGGCCGTAAAATCTTCTTTGTAAATGGGGCGCTGGTATAGACGAAGCCGATGATCATTCACTAGTAACGGTGTTTTAGAGTCATCAATTGTGAGGAGCCTTATTGTTCCATTGGGGAAAATAGTGTCCACTTCGTAAGGTCCAAGCCATCTTGTACGTAGTTTCCCTCGAAATTCTTTAAACCAAGAATCATACAGTAAAGCCCAATTACCTTTTTGGAATTGCTTATGCTTGATGGTTTTGTCATGCCATTTTGATCTTTGTTGTTGAATCATAGTTGTCTGATGAATGGCATCTAGTCTTTTTTAATCTAATTCATTAAGCTACTGCAACCTGGTTGTCTGTGCATCGGTCAAATCAAGGTTAACAGCTAACGCAGTCCTTAAGGTCTTGATTTCAAATTCCACGGGAAAGACAACAATTTTTCCATAAACTAATTCATAGGGGGAGAATCCTGTAGTATTTCTCTAAGTAGTTTTGTAAGCCCATAATGCTTAAGGGAGCCTGTGAGACCAATCCTTTCTATTTTCCTTCACTATTTTTGTGAGAATGGCTTCTATTACTTTGTTTGTGCTTTCCACCTGTCCATTGGCTTGGGGGTGGTATGGTGTAGTCATAATATGATGAATATGATATTTTTGAAGGGTGTCTTTAAATCTATGAGAAGTGAAAGGAGGTCCTCCATCTGTGACTAATTCTCTAGGCACTCCAAATCTGATAAAGATATCTTCAAATAAAAAATCTAGAACCACTTCTTCTGTAGCTCTATGGAGTGATTTAGCCTCCACCCATTTGGTCATATAATCTGTGCAGACCACTATATAAACTTTTTGATTGGATGGAGGGTTAATGGGTCCTACAAAGTCTAAGGCACATCTTTCAAATAGTTCGAGTACTACCTGGGGATTTAATGGCATTTCATCTCTATGATTAGGTTGACCCATTCTTTGACAACTATCACAGGCCTGAACATATTTCCTTGTATCTTTAAAAAGTGAAGGTCAATAATAACCCATCTTGAGAATTTTATATGATGTTCTCTTATCAGCTAAATGCCCTCCACAAGGGCCATCATGACAATCTTTTACTAAATCATAAACCTCATCTTCTCTAATGCATATTCGGATTTCTTGATCAAGTCCTGTATGGAAAAGACACCCACTTATCCAGCTATACCAAGCACTTTGTTGAATGATTCTTCTTTTCTCTTGGTGGGATAGGTTTGGTGGTAACTTCCCTGCAACCAAATAGTTAGCGATGTCTGCATACCATGGTGAGTGAGCAGATACTCCAGATATTCATCAGGAAAATAATCATCTACTAGAGAATTATCATCAGGTGTTAACCGAGAAAGGAAATCAGCAACTACATTTTCTTTTCCTGGTCTATCTACAATTGTAATATCAAATTCTTGTAATAATAGTAACCATCTGGTGACTCGAGCATTTTTTACAGGTTTATTCATTAAATATTTGATAGCTGAGTGATCAGTATGGACAAAATTAGAATAGCCAGTGATGTAATGTTGAAATTTATTAATAGCATAGATAACTGCTAAAAATTCATTTTCGTTAACTGTATATTAAGTTCAGCAGGACTCATATTCTTGCTAATAAAGTAGATGGCATAAGGGAGATTATTTTCTTCTTGTCCCAAGACAGCTCCTATTGCAGAATCTGAAGCATCAGAGGATATATGAAAGGGAAGTGTCCAATCAGGTCGTCTTAAAATAGGAGCTATAGATAACTGATGTTTGAGTGCATCAAATGCTTCCTGGCAAAGAGTAGTACACTTAAATTCAACATTTTTCATAAGTAACACAAACAAAGGAGAAGCCATTTTGGAAAAAAAATTGATAAATCTTCTATAGTATCCAGCATGTCCTAAAAAACTTCTCACATCTGTTTGGGTTTTAGGAATATGAAGGTCTTTAATGAATTTTATCTTGGATGGATCTACCTGAATCCCTTGAGATGAGATAAAATGTCCAAGTACCACTCCTTCACTCATCATCATATGACATTTTTCGGTGCTTAAGGAGAGGTGGGCTTGTATACATCGATTAAGTATTTTCTCAAGATTTTGTAGTGCTTCGTCAAAAGAGACACCATAAGGGGTAAAATAATCCATAAAAATTTCCATAGAGTCATTAAGCATATCAGAAAAAATTCCTATAACTACTCTTTGAAAGGTTGTTGGTGCATTACATAGTCCAAATGGGAGGACTCTATAAGCAAAAGTTCCCCAGGGGCTAGTAAAAGTGGTCTTATCTTGGTCTTGGGGTGCGATTTTGATCTAGTTATACCCACTGAAACCATCTAAGAAAGAGAAGAATTTCTTCCCTGACAAATTATCTAACACCTGATCAATGAATGGCAATGAAAAGTGATCTTTTTGAGTGGCTTTATTTAAGGCTCTATAATCTACACACACACTCCATTTCCCATTTTTATTAGGAACTATTACCAATGGGGAAACCCATTCACTGTCAGATATAGGATATATAAACCCTGCATTATGCAATTTTTGAAGTTCTTCTTTAATAATTTCTCGTAAATTAGGGTTCATTTGTCGTTGAGGTTGGCAGATCGATCGACAATATTCCTTAATATAGATACGATGAGTGCATAATTTAGGAGAGATTCCCTTCATATATGTATACACCCATGCGAATGATTCCTTATGTTCAAGAAGTAACTTCATTAATCACTATGTTTCAACAACTGTCAAGTTAGGGTTTATATTCAGTGTTTTGCCAGGTTCAATTTCTACTGGTATACTTTTAGAAGATATGGTAGTTGATGTTTGAGGTGGGTCTTCAAAGTTAAGGTTTTCCTAGGTATCTGACTCCAAAAGTGCAGTGAGTTGATTATGTGTTTCTGGAGTCACAGAGGAGGGTTCACAAATAAAATTATTAATTACTTCATTCTCAGTGACGTCTTTAAGGCTTAAGGCTTGTCCGATAGTCAAGATAGATTGAGTAGTTTGATCGTCAAAATCCACCCATAAGGAATTGTCATTATTAATCAAGGGTGTAGCGTGAGGGTAGAGGGTAAGTTGTTTGGTCTCATATCCATTGGAAATTGTAATTGAACCAGATTTGTAGCTGATAAAGGCATCTGTTGTGGCTAGCCAAGGTCTACCCAAAATTATAGGATGACCCCCCAACTTTGTTTTAGGTTGTAATACCACAAAGTCAGCTGGATAATTCCAAGACTCAACTGAGATGATTAGGTCTTCAATGACTCCGTCCGGTTTGATTGTAGAATGGTTAGCTAATTCTAGAATGGTTGGGGTATCTCTGATTTCATTCTTCAGTTGTAACAGTTGTGAAGTTTCAAGAGTCATAATATTGATAGCAGCGCCTAAGTCTATCAGAACTCGAGGAATTATTGTTTTTCCAATTTGTACTATGACAGTAGGATGGTTGGGATCACCATGTTTAACAAAAAGAGTTGTACTCGACATTAGTGTAGATAAATCACCCATGACATGGACTGTTAGGGGATCTTTAGTTTTCCTACCAGGTTTCTTAACACAAATGTCTCGAATAGTTCTGGCATAAATTGGTACATCTCTTAGTGCTTGTAATAGTGGAATTTTTACATAGAGATTTTGTAATTTTCCTAGAAGATTGAAAGCAGGTGGCTCGGTCGTTTTAGTCAAAGCTAAATGCTCAAGGAATGGTGGTTTTGTTGTTTCGGCAACAGTTTTGGAGGATGAATGTACCTCTTCAGGTACATCGTTCTTTTTTATTTCTTCTTTATTGGAATCAGAAGAGGTAACATCATTAATGATAGGTTCTACTATTTTCCCAGATCTTAAATGAATATTATTGTATTGCACAGGGAAAAGAGAAAGTATAGGCTGGTTTTGAATATCAATGCACTGCATAGTCTTATTATTGGGGTTAGGGTTAGGTTGTACAGGTAGTTGGGGCCTCATCATTTGATTGTTCGGTGGAGTACATGATGGTAAAGAGAGTGGTTGTTGAAATTGTGATTGAAATTGAGGAAATTGATTTGGGAACAGGGGTTTTTGACCTCTCCAATTTGGATTCCATTGGTTAAGGTAAGGTTGTTGTTATGGAGGCCAAGGAGTCCACATTGTTGTGTCTACAAAGGGAGGTTTTTTTTTTGCATGGGTGGGTAATTCATTTGATTGAGGGGTGGGTATTGCATTTGATTAAAGGGAGGGTAATTTGCTTGACTAAAAGAAGGATAGTTATTCCAACAATTAGAATATGTAAATGGCATATTAAGGCTCGTACCTTATCCCCACGGTTTCCATTGCCTTCTATGTGTCAACAAATAGACAACTTCAGCTTCTTCATCAATTGGTTGTAATGCTTCCTTGATTCCTGGTAAAGAAGGGCATTGTTGAGTTTCATGATCCTTATCACAAATGGTGCAAATTGGTTTTTTGTCTAATGGGCATTCCCTTCGTAGGTGCTTATCTCTACATTTGGAACAAAAGATGGACAGAGATGCTTCTGCTTCGACTTGTTTCTTTTGAATCTGCAAGGTGTCAATTTTTGAAGCAAAAGAAATTAACATTTCAGTTTTAAAACCCTCTAGTAAATTACCTATTTCGGCTCTTGTTGCTCCTCCACTGGCTGATTTTTGAACTCTTGAAATGTGGTATCCCTGTTGTTTGATCTATTCCTTGCAGCTCCTCTTGAACATCTTTTACATAGGTTAACAATTTCATCATATGATTATTTAGATATGTCCCCTTTACCAAGCATATTCAGCATATCTAGACAGTCATCCCTTACTCTTTTTAATAGTATTGTTTTAAGAATATCTTTATTTACATCGGGGTGACTGGATCTTTGTAGATTATATTGTAGTCTTTCCACAAAGTCCTCCAAATTTTCATCCTCTTTCTGTATCATCTTGAATAGTTCCTCTCTTTTTTCTCTTGTTCGGCAATAGTCTTGATGTTTGTGAAGAAATTTTTGTTTCATCTGATCTCATGTTGTGATTACATGACCTCCAACACTCATGAACCATCTTAATTCATTTCCCTTTATTGTCGTTGGAAATAGCTTTAATTCTTGAGCATTGGAAATGTAATCGTAACTTCTGCATAATATGTCAAACAAGAAAATGAATTCATCAAGATATTCTGAAGATAAACCATGAAAGTTAGGTAAAGCTGAGAGTGGAATATTCTTCATGGGAGCTACTCCTCCAGGAATACCACCAATAGGAAATCCTAAGGTAGAAAAAAAGTTTTCATCATTTACCTCTCCTTCAGGACCTGTCTATTCTTCATGGTGCAGTTCTTCATTATACTCATCCATGGTTTCTTCTGTTTGTTCCCCTACTGCACTTGATCGATCCTCAATGTTTTCTGTTGGTTTCTCAACTGTCTCAGGGCTCCAAATTTCTTTCCTCGTTTAAAAGTTTTCTTGAAAGGAAGGTTGAGATTTTGGTTTTCGAGAGCTTGGTTGCTGAGGAGCAACATATTCAGATTTTGATATAATCTCGTCAATAAAAGTCTTTCTTCCTCCCCTTCCTTTTCCCTTGCCACCTGTAGGGTCAGTATCTTTGGGGTCTCCATGTCCTCTCATGCAATCTGTATATCTGAAAGAACATAATTTCTTTTGAAATCTATAATTTCCTTCATCAGCAACGACGCCAAAATGTTGGTCACTATAATTGATTTTTAATTAAAACAATCAAGTGCTACATAAATTGTCAACCCAGGGAAGTATGTTTATTTCAAAGGCAATCACACACTGTATATGCTCAATCTCAAAAGCAATCTAGAGTTGCAGTAAAAGCACACTACTCACACCTTACTTTGAATAGACTGAAGTTCTACTTTGAATTACAGAAAAGTAATCTATCTATTGCAGAGTTTAAGATCCAAAGGAAAATAATTATTAGAAGAATCCTGGATTACATTAAGAAACAACAACCTAGGAAAAGAAATCTTTCAGCATATTGCAAAGAAGACTAACTATTCTGTAACAGAAAACATGACTTTATTCCCCAAAGAAGGAATCTTCAGCACCTGTCTCTGACTATCACACTTTCATAAACTCATTACCAATCAAAATGAGTAACAAGTACTCAAGGCTAACTATTTTGTAACAAAGAACAAGACCCTATTCCCCAAAGCAAGAATCTTTAGCACCTGTCTCTGATTATCACACTTTCATAAATTCATCAAGCAGAATTACCAATCAGAATGATTAACAATTACCTAGGAATGAATTGTATGAAAACAATGTAACAATCAGTAGAAAAAGAGTTTCAACAAAATAGAGTTTCAGTAAAGTAGAGTTTCAGCAAAACAGAGTTTAAACAAGGCGTAGACAAAAATAATACTAACACACTACAGAACTAATGGGTGAATCTTGTCAAGAAAGTGGGCCCTCTCCTTCTCACAAGATTCCCCGGAAATGAAAGCAACTAAGAAGAAATGCTCAGAATAATCTTTTATTCATCTGTCAAATGTATCATGTTACAATATCCAAAATGAGCACACCCTTCTCTGTAATTCCTTTCTAGCTAAAACATCTCCTCTCCTAATGTTGATTTCTCCCCTATTTAAAGAAGAGAATCCTCTTAATACAATTAAGCATAAAATTACATGTGTACATCCAAATCCTATTCTTAGTCTGATCTAATATTCTATGCTAGAATAGGATATTTTGATCTCCCGTAGCAAAATTTTGTTACAGTAGTTGGAATGGTGTTGGCTTGAGGTACAGTTGTTGCGGCCGGTGTAACAGCTTCTTTATTTATCTTTTCTTGTTACTGTTGTTTGTAACTATTTCAACATCGCAAATCATGGATTGTTTCAGCAATGGGATTTGTGTCCTGTTTGACTGTTTCAGCAATGGGATTTGTGTCCTGTTTGACTGTTTCAGCAACGTGGTCTCAAGTATAAGCAATGGTTATAATGGTGTCGGTTTAAGGTACAGTTGTTGCGGCCAGTGTAACAGCTCCTTCTTGTTACTGTTGTATGTTAAATGTTGTTTCAGCATCGCAAATCACGGACTGTTTCAGCAATGGGATTTGTGTACTGTTGGTTGTTTCAGCAACGTGATCTTCAAGCAACAATAGTATATTAACTGCAGTTCACACTTTTTTAGCAACTATATATTTCTGATTAATGGCTAAGTATGAGAGTAATGCAAAATTACATGTAAAACAAATTAAACATATAGCAAAGAGAAGAAACGTTATATACCTTTGGAGAAATAGATTAATGTGATAATGTAGGCTTAAATATGAGTGGGAAAAGGATGTAATGATAGCAAAAAGTATGAGAAAAGAGGTACATTATAGGGTCCTAACATCCCCCCAAACTGAAACGGTTGCATGTCCTTAGGCAACTTCAATCTGAATCAGAATCCGGATATCGACTCTAGGCATGCAAATTACTTAAGCAGTAGTTGTAGAAAGTATTGTCCGTTGGGGTTCTGAATCCTTGAACCTGTTGTAGCATTTTCCAAGCTACTGCTTTGACCTTCTTGGGCTTATGATGAACTTGGTACTTCTCTGCTGGCATCCATAAAATGGGAAAATGGAACTGATAACCTATCTAGTTTTCAGCGCATTGCTGGACACATTTGATGTAGCTACGTACCCGGGAGATTGTTGTCTCAAGATTGGTAGGACAAAAGGGATTGTGCTCCTTCCTTTTCTGAGAAGATTGTTGCCAACACATTTTATTTGCTTGTAGGGCAGTAACCTCGGTGGATTTAATAAACTGTTGACAATCCTGAAGTACTGTTGTTTGTACTTGTCGAATATATTAAATTATCCCTGGTTTCTTAAAAAATTGATAATACTCTGCAACAAAGGTGGCAACATTCTGTGGTTCTGGCCGTATCGAGAGGAGGCGGTTATCTTCGTTATGCTTGGCAGCTAGGAATTCATTCTGCCATGCAATCTGATTGTTAAGGAAGGAAGTGAATGTTCGAATATGGATATCACCGACAAGAGGGTTAAGGTTAAGTTGTCGGTTCTCAGGGATGGCCTCATTATGAAGATATACCTCACATAGTAGGTGTTGATCAATTGTAGAGGCTTCTGCAAAATTTTTAACAAAATCTACTGGATTGAACACTGCATATGGTCTGCCTTCTTTGATTGATTTAATCTGAAAAAATGTAAGTCGTTCTATGAGGAAAAGATTGTAATTTGAGGATGGTTTCCTAGAAACCAACAATTTTTGTGCCAAACAAAACATCATGAGCAATTTGCCTTTTAGCTCTTCATTTTGCTTCTTATGGACACGGGATTCTTGGCGTGTTTGCTCCAAAGCTTCCCAGTTTGAATAGATGTGGTTTAGCCAAAGTAGTCTATGCTCCTGTAGGTTTTTATCTTGTGTAACAGCAGACTCTTTTTTTCATTTGTCCATTATTACCTGCTCATCCCATGGTTGAGTTTGTGTTTCAGCATCACAAGTGATAGGCTGAGGTAGGGTCTGAGTGGCCCGTTCCACAAGAGTATGGGTGTTGATCTTGCTAGGAGGAGAAAATTCATCAATAGGCAGTGTTTGTACAGCTTTACTAATAAAAACAAGGGCTTCAGATGTAGCAGTTGTTGTAGGCCAGGGTTCATTTTGAATTTTGGAAGGTCCTACTAGTTCTTGTGTAACAACAGGGTTTTCTTCTTTGACTGCAAAAGTCGTAGGTGCAGGGGAAGCTCCGGGCATTGGAATTTGAGCTACTTTGTAGCCTTCTTGATAATAAATGTCCCCACATTGACTGCACATATACTCTCTACACTGATTCTCTTTTGTGTTTTCCTCTGTCATGGTCGCTATGCGAGCTAGGGTATACAATTTAAGTTCCTTATCGTAGGCTTCCTTTACCATTACTAGCTCTTTCTTGTAGGCTTCTAGTTCATACCTTAGGAACTCATTTTCTTGTAAGACAGAGGCCATTGTTGGTTTTGGTTGTTGATATTTCATGGGTGTATCAAGAGGGGTGACTGGTTCTTGTGTAATAGTCACAGCCGCAATAGCTGGTTCTTGTGAAGCAGCTACAAGATCAACAGTTGATTCTTATGTTTCAGCTTCTTGATGTAGAGAAAGTAGTGTTGTGGCACCCTGGGCATCTAATTCCTGTATTTCGGGAACAAAATCAGCAGCTAGTTCTTGTGTTTCAGCTGTAGCTGGTTCTTGTGTTTCAGCTACTGAATGAGTAGCTAGTTCTTGTGTTTCAGTTACTGGATGAGTAGCTGGTTCTTGTGTTTCAGCTACTTGATTTAAAGAGAATGATGTCGCAGCACCTTGGGCCTCTGGTTCTTGTGTTTCAATGGCCATGGGTGGAATAGGTAAAAATTCCAGAATTTGGGAGGGTGGAGGTGTACGGGCTTTTAGCAAGATGGGTTGGGGGTTTAGGGTAGTGGCAGTAGTGGCTAATCTTGTTGAAGTCCTCATTCGTTTTCTTTATAAAAAGGAGGGAAAAGTAGGAATTTGCTTCTTTCTTTTGCATGTGGGTTTTTCCTCAGTGATGGGGCAGGGAGGGCTATCAGGTTTATCTGGTTTAGAATCATCGCTAAGGATATGAACAGTAGGAGTAGATGATTCTAGTAAGTTCTGGGGTGGGCTTGGTATGGTAGGAGGGTTAATTGGATCAATTGGGTCTGTAGGTGGATTAATAGGTATTTCCAGAGGGTCTGGAAGGTTTTGTGGTTGTTGTTCCTGAGGATTTTCAAGATGTTCAGTAGCTTCCTGAGGGTCTATGGGTGGGTTGTCTAGGGGAGGGTTTTGTTAGGAAAAACCCTTTTGGATGAGTAGTTGAACGAGACGGTGATGGGTGAGGGAAAGGGAGGGATTTTTAGCCTTTTTACAATAATGCAACATATTTCTAAGACATCCGAGCAGATAGTAGGGAATATTCACCAATCTAGCATGTCATAAATGAGATAACAAGACAAAATCATACTGAGAAGCTTCTTGGTATCGGTCTTCATAGGTGAGATAGTGCTTGACAAACTCTGTAACTTTTGACCACGGAGGTGAAAATGAGCTAAGTCGAACACCCCGGCCTTTAGGCTATAATTGTTCTCCTGGCAAGAGAAAATCCTGCTGGGCATTAAGGATAATGTGTTTGCAGCTGAACCAGTGAATGCCAGTGATAGGAAGACCCGAAACCTGTGCTATATCATCCTCTGTGACTGGAATCCGAACCCCTTGAACAATGGAATGATCTTCTTGAATATTTCGAGCAAATTGAAGAACCTGTTGTTGATCAAATTCCTAGAGCCTATGAAAATAACCCAACCAGTCGGCCTGCTGAAAGATTTGGTAGAATTCTGGATACAATTCTAGCAGGGTTGTCGTGGTGGGTTCATATCATATAACAGGGCCTCCCATAGCTAATAGCTCAGTAGAATGCACAGTCAGAGATTCAAGTAAGCACTTCTGAACAGACTAAGTTTTGTGAATGAAGGCATGCAAATGGTGGTGAAAGCAAATGAAATGATGGGTAAAAAAAGAATGACGGTAGTCGGTTCATGTGAAATGATGGCATAATATTTCGATATCCCCCCCCCCCCC
>ML825797.1:111131-153573 GCA_009831015.1 Picea engelmannii | reverse complement strand
AATTCTAAGGACTCCTATGTAGCTACCTAATTTACCACCAATTAAATATATCAAACAAGTTATGTATTAGGTGGTTACTCAAAGTAAATTCCAAATTTGGGTTGTATTTTCTTTAAATCTGATTTAGGGGGGTTTACCAAGTTATTATCAAATGAAAAATTATCCCCAAACACTAAAAATATGAAAATTACTAGTAGTTATTGTAAAACTTGCATAAAAGATGAAAAATTATAGTAATAGACAATTTACAATTGAAGTTAACTTCATCCCTTTAAACAAGCTCTAAATAAACAAAAAATAGCGATAAAACAATGGATAAATATAGGGCTTACACAACTTGTAAATATTAAAATTTAAAGGTATGTAACATCCAAGAATACCAACACACCCAACCCTAATATGGATGTAATATAAACTGGGGGACTATTTATGGAAATAAAATCATTTTTGCGTTAAGTACATGTACAAAAATCAATATGTATAGGGTTTAAGATGGCTAAAAATGTATGTAAGTTGTTATAACACCCTAAATTTACCCTAAAATAGAAAAAAAAAGTGAAATTTTATATTTTTGATTGATCATATGGGAAAATACTAGTTCCCACTATTTGTTGAAGGCATATGGGGTAAATTAATGACTCCATTGAGAAAGTGTAAGTAGAAATAGAGTGATTGTTAGGGTTTTCTACTACAAACCCTAAGAAATCTAGGTAGTGACTATTACAAGTTCCAAGATAGTTGAAGGGAAGATATTGTAGTATCAATCTTCCAAGTGTTGTGAATAAGGGATTTGTTCAAGAAAGACACAGAGAGAGTGCACCACCAGCACTAGAGAAGTACAACTACACTTAAAATCATTCATAAAATCAAGTGAGACCGCTTACTCAAGAAATCAACTAACATTTAAAACCTTAGCCAAACGATTCCATGAAATTTGTAAATAAATCCACAAGACACGATCCTCAATAAGTCACTCTAGTTATCCATCCGTAGTAATACCCCTAGGTCTAAGCCCAACTATAAATGTAAATATGAATGTACATATCTATATAAGCTGGTGAGTTTTTTATATTAAGCCTTGGAATTAGTTTGGTGTGCACATTCCATAGTATAGCATGCACATGCATAGTGTACTAAAAGAAGAAGTCAGCACATCCTAGGATACCATGCGCATCAAATTGAGTGCACGATCTTGAGGCCAAAGAGCCTTTATGTATATATTTATGTTTTTTAGGATGGTGAGACTAGATACAAAAGGGACAATATGTTTCTATTATAAATGTAAATTATACACGAATATTAATGAAAAACACATCACTGTGATAGACCAGCCATGTAAAAGAGTATGGGGGGATAAACTCCACTAGATAATGAAATGGGAATCAAATTTAAGGATAACGGGCTAAAATAGGGAGATTAAATCAAAAGGAATATTATATTAATATTCCTTAAAGTATAAAGTATGAATAATTATTTTATTCTAAGATCTAAGGTTGGGGACACGTGGGCCCAAGGTATTTCTCAACATGACAAGTGTCAAGTTGGGAACATGCACACATATAGTTTGGAATTAGTTCATTTTCCATCATTCCCTCATGATTCCTTCACTCACTCACTCATTAGTAATCCATACCTTGTTTTCATTGTATCTGTACCTTGGTTAGCTTAGGATTTGGACTGAAGAAGCAGGTTTTCAGGCCTGTGGGGATATTGAAGAGATGAGATTTCAGGCATGTGGGATATTGAAGAGGCGGGTTGGCAGGCAAGTGAGAATTTCTCTCTGGGTGAGATATTTTCTAGGAATTGATTTCCCAATGGTTCCAAACTGTGTCTATAGGGCTTTGAGACTTCCTGTCCGACCTGTTGTTGAAGCCCCAAAAAGGAAGTTGGGAAGCCAAGGGACTGTTGAGAAGAGAAGGGGCACACTTCCTAGGGTGGGACAAGCATTTGGGGAATGAGGGACTATAGGTTGTTAGTTCAAGTTGGCACATGTAACTGAGCTTTCCTAGTGTCTGAGATACACCAACCTAGTTAGGAATTCCTTTACCCAGATGGAGTTTATTCCAAGCTCGGGGATGAACCACTGCTGAGAGTTATGAGCAGTGTGGTCTAAGGCTGGGAGGAAGATGGAAGGTTTGCATGCAGTTGGTAATATTTTTATCAAAGATATGTGTCAATTGTGTGTTAAATTATGTGTTGCATTATTATTTATGCATTTATTTTTATGGGTCTTTCCTTTGTATTCTACATGTGTATTTTTATTATTATTATGTAGGAATATGTGTATTTGCAGAGTATTTGTATCTTTTAATTTGGTATCAAATATCAAATTTTTGGTTTCCTTAGCCCAGTTGGTTATTGGGGATGCTACAATGTGGTATTAGAGCCCCGTTTTCAACACTGAGCCTAGATGGGACAATTTAGGATAACATTTAAGAAAAATTTCAAAGAGAATTGATTTTGGAGTGGCTAAATTTCAAGTTACAACACGTCCAAGGAGAAAATTAGAAGCAATTGAGTGGAATTGGGAAAAAGCCCCAATTTTTGTTGTTAAACTCATGGGAATTTGGGAAATTTTGCCAAGTGATGAGATATTCTTAATTTTAATATCTGTCCTAGCAAATTCATACTTGGAATTGGTCAAATTATAAGTTAAATGGAAACCATGATAGATTGAGAAAGAATGGTTGAATAAAATTCTCAATCTGTGAATGAATTTTGAAAAATGCGTACCCAGATTATCAACCAACAAAGATTTATAGTTGCAGAGGTTGAATTTGTGTTTATTGGAGTGAAATTGAACAAATTTCGTTCTTGCAGAATGTCCGTGGTGGAAATTGGGAGAAAATTGGGAAAATCCCCCAATTCCTACAACGAAATTCATGAAGAATTGATGCACAAAAAAATAATGGTGAGTGGGTGCGTGCACTTAAATTTGGCATCGTGTAGTGCAGAGTTGGTAATGCATGAAAAATAAGGGTGTGCAGGTGTGCACACTTAAATTTGGAATTTCACAGTGTAGAGTTGGTAATGCACGAAAAATAAGGGTGCATGGGTGTGCGCACTTAAATTTGGCGCTGCACAATGCAGTTTTGGCGATGTGCGAAAAATTATGTTCCATGGGTGTGCGCACTTAAATTTGGTGCTACGCAAAGTAAATATGGTGAAGCTAGGAAAAGTAATAGTGTGTGTATGCATGCACTAAATTTTAGCACTTCGCAGTGCAGATTGGGTGGCACATGCATAATCGTGGTGCACACGGTGTGTGCACTGAGTATTGGCCGTGTAGAGGAAATTGTTGGTGCATGTGCAATATTGGTGTGCAGTGTGTGCATGTTGAATATTAATTCCACACAAAGATTTAATTAATGGCGTGCAAGGAGTACTCGTGTGCGGTCTGAGCACACTAAAACTTGGCATTGTGAGGCACAGAGAGTACAATGCATGGAAAATATTAGCATGTGACACAAAAGTTGTGTGAAGTAGGTATTAGTGCATGAAACAAAATTTGTGTGTACTAGATATTGGCATGCAACACAAAAGTATTGCACACCAGATATTGGTGTGATAAAGAAGTGGTACACAATGGTTATAGGTGTGTGGTGCATGTGCTACCTTATCGTATTGTTGTGCATGCTAAATATGGGTGTAAATTTTCAAATTGGTACACGTGAAGTCATTTGGATGGTCAACAACAAAAAAAAACCAGTGAATTTCTACGACATTTTATATTGTTTGAAGGTCATGTTTTTGCAACGCATTTGATCCCCTAAACAACATTTTTAGCTACTCGAAAACCATGAGAATAGAATGTACCAAGGTATACTATGTATTTTTATCTCAAATGAAATATACTAGAGAGACATTTCTAATGGTGCAAGCCATTTGTCAAACAGAGCTTTTATGAGGAAGTTACAGGTCAAACAATGGAGGGTAAATTTTAAGACCTAGTTAACTTCTAGGGGCCATAATTTTCTAATATGGAATTAGATTGAGGAATATGAGAAGTCTATATAAAGTTATTGATCCATAGAAGACAAAAAAAGAGTAAGAATAGAAATATAGGTACACAAGAATGCACAAGAAGGCATAAAAGGTACATGTAGCATTTAGGGCCAAAAATATTAAATGGGATGAAACTTCAATTGGTTGTATCTAGAAACTTGGAGATTAGAAGGGGATGAAAATTGGCCAGAATGTTCATAATATGATTATGAAGGAACCCAATTGGGATCATTCCAAAATTCCAATGGAGAAGGTGCAAAAAATCATAATTACAACTCAGATTTGCACCTATTTGAAGTGTTAACAAATGGAATTAATGGACAATTTTTAAATGACCATAACTTTCTGCTCAAGACTCAGAATTGAGAAAGGGAGAAGTCATTAGAAAGGTCTTGGAGAGAGGATTGTAAATGTAAATCCAAAATTTTTATTCTGGTAGTTAATTTCACAAGAAACCGGAAGAAATAATTATGATACATATTTGGAACAAAATTATACATAATTCATGAATTTGTTAAATTATTTAGTCTAACAAATTGTGTTGGTTTCACATTTTGTAGAGTGACCAACATTTAGATCATAACATGATCAACACAGAGCTCAGAATCATGGAATATTCATAGGGTTTTTATAGCCATGAATATGAGGTCATAGGCATGTATGTCGATATGGGAAATGAAGGTACAAATTCAAGTGGAGATGAAGAAGGAAAGGAAGAAAGCATGAACTTGGTAGAGACCATAGAAAGTTTGAAAAAGAATGTCCATAGTTATAAATATGATAATGAGAACATTATGAAATCCATGGAGCAATATGAGGGATTAAAAATCAAGTTAATGCATATCTTAAATAGAATAGAGAAGAATATGGATAAGGAGACTAAGTCAAGAAGATCAGGGAGTTGTAGGTGTCATGATGAGAGGAGAAGAACCAAAAGTGTTAGAAGATACCACCATCATTCCCCAAGGAATTCATATAGGATAGAACACAATAGTTCAATTCCATCCCATGTCAGGAAACATAAGAAGAGATATGGGGTGGATGAGCTACATGGGTAAATGAACAAAATCAAAACTCCTACATTTGATGGTGAGAAAAATAAGGATGAGGATGCAGAGACTTGGATACTAGGAATGATGAAGTATTTTCAATTGCATAATTACCCTTAAAAAGTGGAAGGAATAATTTCCATCTATCAACTCAATGGAAAAGAATCAATGTGGTGAGACCAATTTGTGCAGGTTCAACACATTAATGAGAAGAAGGTTACTTGGATGAAATTCAAGAGGTATTTTCAAAATAAATACTTGAATAAGAGATACTATGATAAGAAAATTAAGGACTTCTTTGAACTCAAGCTTAGGAGTATGACCATAGATGATTATGAAAGGAGGTTCTTAGAGCCGCTGAAGTATGTTTCTTCCATCAAGGATGAACAAGTTAATATTCATAGGTAATTGAGTGGGATGCCATCATTTATTAGTGAAAATATACAATATGATGATCCCAAAACATTGGAGGAGACCTTAAGGAAAACTAAATGCCTTTATGATCAACATAAAGGAAGACCAACTTTCCAAAAGGCTTGGGAAGATAAGAGAAAAATCAAGATGGAATAGAGGAAGAAAGGAAATAATCCACCATTCTTCATAAATAACTCTTAGGAACGAACAGCTTCTAAAGAACCCCAAATGATCGATACATTGGGGCAAAGACCAAGGTAGCCACCTATTCAATGTTGGAGTTGTGAGGGAGACGATATGTACAAATATTTCCCTCATAGAGGTGAAAAAGTGAACTATTCACAATGTACAACAAGTTGATGTAGTGGAGGACATGGGCAGAAATGTACCTAGGATCTATGCATCCCTGGATAAAAAGAAAGTTGAGTTTCAATCACACATGATTGAAGTGGAAGGTAAGATCAACAATGAAACTATTGCTATTTTAATTGATTCAGGAGCTAGGGATAGTTATCTAGATCCTAATATGGTGGAAATATTTCAATTACCAAGAAACAAGATTGGAAAATCTTGGTTGGTGCAACTAGTTATAGGGGATAAAAGAAACATTAATGAGATGGTTAAGGATTTCCCAATGGACATGAATGGAATGGGCACCAGGGAACATTTGAACATCATACCTTTAGGTTCCTATGATTGCATAATTGGTATGGATTGGATGGACCAACATCATGCTATCCTAGACTATTATAATAAGGCATTTACCTGCCTTGATGAGGAAGGGAACTTAAGGACAATACAGGGAATTCCCAGGGAAATAAAAACTAGGGAAATTTCAGCCTTGAAGCTAAAGAAAAGTTACAAGAAGGGGTGTCAAATATTTATATCACATATGTAAGAGACACCTAAAAATAAGGTGCCAAATATCAAAGATTATGAAATCCTAAAAGAGTTTGAAGATGTATTTAAGGAAATACTAATATTTCCACCCAAGAGAGATATTGATTTCTCCATCAACCTAATGTCTAGAGAAACACCAATATCTAAGACCCCTTGCACAATGAGTACACTAGAACTAAAGGAATTGCAAATGAAATTGGAAGAGATTCAAAAGAAGGGATATATATGCCCAAGTGTGCAACCTTTCAGGTTCCCTAGTATTATTTGTGAAGAAAAAGGATGGAACATTGAGACTTTGCATTGATTTTAGGTGGTTGAACAAAGTAATTGTGAAGAGAAAGCATCCTTTTCCAAGGATAGATGACCTCTTTGATCAGTTGAAATATGCAAACATATTCTCCAAGATTGATCTCAGGTTAGGCTATCATCAAGTAAGAATTAAAGAAGAAGGCATCAATAAGATTGCCTTCAGAACAAGGTATGGTTATTATGAGTTCACAGTGGTTCCATTTGGGTTATCAAATGCACCAACTGTCTTCATGTGTTTAATAAATGGAATTTTCAAGGATTACTTAGATAAGTTTGTCATTGTCTTCTTGGATGAAATTCTTATATATTGTAAGTTTAAAGAAGAGCATGAAAAATACTTGATTATGGTATTATGGGTATTAAGGGAGCATCAACTGTATGCCAAATTGAGAAAGTGCTCATTCTATCAGAAGCAAATTCATTATTTGGCACATATCATTCCAGAGGAAGGGATAGTAGTGGATCCTAAGAAGATAGAGGCCATTAGAGGATGGTCAACGCAAAAGAATGTGACAGAGGTCAAATAATTCATGGTCCTTGTAGGCTACTATAGGAGATTTATTGAAGGATTCTCAAAGATTGCACACCCAATCACTTCCTTTCAAAAGAAGGGTGTGAAGTTTCAGTGGACATTGGATTGTGAAAAGAGTTTCCAACACTTGAAAAAATTATTGACAAGTGCTCCAATATTAAGAATTGTTGATCCAGATCAAGACTTCATTGTATGCACGGATGCATGTAAAGATGGACTTGGGGGATTTCTTAGTCAGAATGGACATGTGGTATGTTATGAATCAAGGAAATTAAAGGATCATGAAAAGAACTACGTTATTCATGATTTGGAATTGGAAGCCATAGTGCATGCCTTGAATATGTGGAGGAACTACTTCATGGGAAAACGATTTGAGTTGAGGACAAATCATAGTGGTATGAAATATTTATTTGGACAACCAACTCTAAATGCTAGGAAAAGAAGGTGGTTAGAATTCCTTAGTGAATACAACTTTGACATAAATCATATCAAAGGGAAAGAGAACAAGGTGGTTGATGCACTTATCATAAGGGTGCATGATTTGCATGCTACAACCATTAGCATGTACCAATAAGATTTGAAAGAAATAATCTTAGAGGTTGCAAAATCAGATTTGTAGTACATGGAAATAATGAAAAAATTACAACAAGGTATTTTGCAGCAGAAAATTGAAGACTATAAGGAAGAAAATGATGAAAATCTCATGTACAGGGAAGAATTTATGTGCCAAATTATCAGGATAAAAAATATGATATTGGGAGAAATTCATAATGTGCCTTATGCTAGGCACCTAGATTACAAGAAAACTATTGCAGCTGTTAAGAGCCAATATTATTGGCCAGGCATGAAGAAATAAGTTGTTGATTTTATTTCTAGATGTTTGGAATATCAAAATTTCAAGAGTGAGCATAGACACCCAACTAATTGGATAAATCCATTGCCCATTACTGAGTGTAAATGGGAAGTTGTAACAATGGATTTCATCACCAAATTTCCAGAAAACAAAAGTTGCCCATTTCATTCCAGTAATTCTCACTCACAAGGAAGCTAATATAGTTGATATTTGTATGAGAGAAATAACTCGATTACATGGAATACCCAAGACATATGTGTTTGGAACATATCCAAAATTTACATCAAATTTTTGGAAATGATTATTTAAGGGAATTGGAACAAATATGCATTTTAGCACAACTTATCATCTAGAGTTAGATGGGAAAACATAAAGGGTGAATAAGGTGATAGAAGACATGATAATAATGTATGTGATGGATAAACCATCCAAATGGGAGTATTATTTGCATTTGGTGGATTTTTCTTATAACAATGGGTACCAAGCATCTTTAAAGATGAGCCCATTTGAGGCACTTTATGAAAGAAAGTGAAACACACCGATAACTTGGGACAATCCAACATACAAAGTAGTGGTTGGGCCAGAATTACTTAGGAAATGGAAGAGAAAATGATGAAAATAAAATAGAGCTTAAAGGTTTCCCAAGATAGGCAGAAAACCTATGCTGACAAAGGCGGAACCCAAAGAGAATTTAAAGTGGGTGACCATGTGTTCTTAAAATTCAAGGAAAAGAGAAGTTCCCTAAAGTTGGGAAATTGTTCAAAGATGGAAGTTCATTAATGTGGGTTGTTTGAAATCCTAGAAAGGATTGGACCTGTAGCATACATGATTTCCTTACCTACATCAATGTGTATTCATAATGTATTCCATGCATATTTTCTTAAAATGTATGTACCCGATGCTAATCATGTCATTGATTCGAATGTGATTTAGGTGGAGAAAGAATGAAATTTTCAAGTGCATCCGGTGTGCATATTGGACTGGAAGATCAACCAGCTTCAAAATCAAGCCATAGGGATAGTAAAGGTCCAATGGACCTCGTACGGTCTCGAGGATGAAACTTGGGAGCATCAGGATGATATGCGGGTAGAGTACCCGCATATTTTTGAAGACTTTGGAAAGTTTTTATTGTATATGCGTATATACTGCACTGAGGAAAGTGCATAAATAATGGAGAGGGGAATGTAATACCCCTAGGATGAATGCCAAATGTAACTGTAAATATGAATGTGCATATCTATATAATTTGGTGATTCTTTTATATTAAGCCTTCGAATTAGTTTGGTGCACACATTCCATATTATAGCACACACATGTGCATCGTACTAAAAGAAGAAGTGTGCACATCCTAGGATATTGTGCACATCAACTTGAGTGCATGATCTTGAGGCCAGAGATCCTTTGTGTATATGTTTATGTTTTTGAGGTTAGTGATCCTCGACACAAAAAGGACAATAGGTTTTTATTATAAATGTAAATCACACAGAAATATTAATGAAAAACAAATCACTATGGAAGACCAACCATGTAAAAGAGTATGGGGGGCTAAACTCCACTAGATAGGGAAAGGGGGATAAAAGTTAAGGATAAGGGGCTAATATAGGGAGCTTAAGACAAAAGGAATATTATATTAATATTCCTTAAACTATAAATTATGGATAATTATTTTATCCTAAGTTCTAAGGATGGGGACAAGTGGGCCCAAGGTAATTCTCAATATGATAAGTGTCAAGTTGGGAACACACATACATATAGTTTGGAATTAGTTCATTTTCCATCATTACCTCATGATTCCTTCACTCACTCACTCATTGGTCATATGCATCTTTCTATCACTATACTTGTACATGTACCTTTACCTTGGTTAGCTTAGGAGTTGGACTAAAGAGTGGGTTGTCAGGCCCATGGGGATATTGAAGAGGTGGGTTGTTAGACCCATGGGATATTGAAGAGGTGGGTTGTAAAGCTCAAAGGATATTAAAGAGGCAGGTTGTTAAGCCTATGAGAAATTATCTCTGGGTGAGAGAATTGTTTAGAAATGATTTCCCAAAGGTGCCAAATTGCAGCTATAGGGCTATGAGACTTCATGTCCAGCCTGTTGTTGAAGTCTCGAAAAGGAAGTGGGGAAGTCAAGGGATTGTTGAGAAGATAAGGGGAACACTTCTTGGGGTGGGATAGGAATTTGGGGAATGAGCGACTATATGATTTTAGTTCGCGTTGGCACCTATGGCGGATTTTTCCTATTGTTTGAGATACATCAACCTGGTTAGGAATTCCTTTACTTGGGTGGATTTTAACCCCAACTCGGGGGTGACACACTACTTAGAGTTCTAAGTAGTGTGGTCTAAGGATGGGAGGAATGTGGAAGGTATGCATGTAGTTGGTGATATTTTTATCAAAGATAAGTTTCAATTTTGTGTTAAATTATGTGTTGAATTATTATTTATGCATTTTGTTTATGGGTTTTTCCTGTGTATGCTACATGTGTATTTATATTATTATTCTATATGAATTTGTGTATGTACAGAGTATTTGTATGCTTTAATTTGGTATCAAAGTTTGAATTTTTGGTTGGCATAGCCTAGTTGGTTGTTGGGGATGCTACATCCATATAAAATATAGAAGAGAAGAAATAGGCAAGTAATGTTCTCCATGAGTTTAATAAATTATTCAAAAATGAGAAGTCCTTCTCTATTTATATGAGAGATCTAGCACCCTTTTCATTATAATAACATATTTTCCTAGTTTTATCCTAATAAATTATAAAAATACCTTTATCTTTTTACAAGCCATAGATATAAGGTTAAAATACAAAAAATATCCAAAATACATGAGTGAATAAGTCAAAAGAACCTCAAATATTCTCCCAATATGAAGTAAACCTCCTCAAATTCCAAGTGGTCCTCCATGTATGCATGAAAATATCCCACATGTGGCATGCATGAGCTCCCAAAAGTGGACAACTCACTCAAAAATCATGCGAAAGGGTGTGAAATATCCTCAAAAGTGAAAAATTCCCTTGAATGGGTGAAACATTCCATCAAGGAGGTAGATTATCCTCTACCAAATGGTGAAACAACCTCAAAAATACCCAAAATTTCTATAAAATAAGTGGGATATACTCAATACGAAATGGGATGGCCTCCATAATTCATTCGAAAGGGAGAAGGCTCAATCGAAGTCACATTTGTTCCATGTACATCATCCAAAGTAGGTTCAAGTGACCCAGATTAGTCATCAATCTGGAGGCATGTACACAAGTCCAATGCAACATGAAAAGTGAGTCATGTCTATTAGGGTCCTATAATTATAGGTTATCTATTTATTCAATTATCTATTTTTGAAGTTTGCTAGTAAATTTTAGCCTATGAATTACTAGGTGTCATAGCCTAAAAGTTTGTTGATCCAAGAAGTTAGTTAGTGCTGTAAATCTGATGAAAAAAACAAAGTTTGTATCTCTAGGAGATTTATGCATGTAAATTTGTTTTAGAACATATTTCCAGGTGTTTTTATGTGAAAGTGTTCAAAATCATATTTCCAACAGTGTGTTTAGTGCCTCAGACTAACACCTTTGTCTAAATATTCAAAAGAAAATTATTCTGTTAAAGGTTATGACGTGCATATTGTTTTAAACTAAAGTAAAAAAGGTTTACAGGATAAAGCTTAATCCTCACACTAGACTCCATCGTCAGCATCTCCCTCTTTCCAGATCAATGGTTCTCATTTCTTTTCAAACCCCCCTCACCTTTCTACCTTTAACGGTGGGGGGGGGGTCCAAAAAGTGGTTTTCCCCACCGTGGGTCCCACCTAACGTGGAGCATCCTCATAATTTTTAATCCCCCCCATCCTATTTCTTCTTACCACCTACGCCCCCTCTGAAATATACCAAACCACCACCTGATACTACCATTCCCTTGCCATCACTCCTCCTCTCCCTCCTCAACACCTTCCCTCCACTCACCCTACCACTCACCATTCTTGCCTGTTCATACCCGTCACCTCCCATATCTACTCCTCCTCTCACCATATGCCACTTGTCTTCCACACTCCCGATACCTCTCTCCCCTCGTATATACTTCCCCCTCTCACTGCATGTCATCTTCTCACTACTACCTCCCACACTTGTCACAGTGTCATCCTATTCATAACCAATCACACTTTCCCACATGATTGTTGACCATCAACTATCCCATAATGAGCTTGCGCTAAGATAAGCTATAAAATTACCAGGACCATCAGCCACCTTCAACTATAGGATAATTCCCAGTAAATATATTCAAAGGTACATATGACAAAGAAACCAGTACGAGAGAATAGAAAGCAGATTATCCAGATTAAAAAACACATGGAATGAATACACCTATGGCATCAACCTCCCCTCCTCTCCTTCGGGGATGACTCTAACTCCCAGTCTAGGATAGTTGAAGTCACCGAACCGAATGGTTCATCAACCTCCTGATGGAATCGTTTTAACTTGACACACGCCCTTTGCTTTCTCGGTGCAGGTTATATAGCATCCACAGAGCCTCTCCTCAGTGATTTTAAACTCTTAATTCCAACGCCGCTAGCTCCCCATGCTAGTATTTCTCATTGATGTGACCATGGACTATGGTCGTGGGCCAACTCACATTGTGATCTCATACTTAGGAACTTTCATGAGATGCTTACTCCTTTTTCCCTGATTTCTGAATCGGTGAATTCTCTGAGACCAGATCTAGGGTCAATTTTCTCCTCAAGATCAACGACTATGATTAATTCACAAGTTCATACTTTGCAAGTCCTCTCTTATCGTGACTCATATTTTCCCAACTTGCGTATCATCGAAGTGTTGATCTCTCACCATGCATCCTATCCCAATGGATGACTAAGATTATTTCACCTTCCCCAACTCTTCGAGTATTCTCTCCTTGACTTTTCTCCAAAGGGTTCTTCCTCCAAAGTGCATGGATCCCTTCCATGTACCCTTTCATATGAAACTGTCTAGATTTAAATCACTCTTCGCAACTTCGCAAAGATCTTTATTTTCTCTTGTCAAACCTCCCGAAGTTCTTGCTCCCAAACCTGTTGATCTTCTGTCACCTGTTGCCTCCTCGTCGATGGATGATTTTGTTGTCTTCAAGACTTAGGAAAGTCCTCGACTCCTTTACACACTTAGAAAATATTCTCCTTTTGAGACTTAGGCTGTTCTCGAACACCTTCTGCACTCCTTGCAGAGTTTTGCACAGACTCTTCTGTGACTTTTCTCGGCTTGAAAACCTCCAAGGTTCCCAGTTCCTTTACATCCTTCAATGGACTCCATCCTACCCTCCTGGTAGAGTATATCTCTTCTTCCTGAGCTTGTAAGATGGACTTACAATATCTTGGGTGCACTCCTTGCACTCATCTTTATTCTTTGACTGCTTCTCCTTTAGCCTTATGGAAAGGTTTAAGGCATATCCTTTCCTTTGTCGATGCACTCTTGCAAATCCTTCCTTCCTCATAATGTTCAGTAATTATGGGATTCTCCTAAAGATTCCAACACTTTCAACTTTGTTTTCCTTATGCACACTTGTACCAAATCGATTCCCTCCTGGCATAGTATTTTAGAGTATTCAATAGCCTTGGACTATGCTTCCTCTCACACAGTCTTTCTTTCCAAAGTACTTAACCACCTTGAAATTTCTCCCTAATTCTATGAATAAATATGATATGCCCTCCTAGAAATATCTCTTATGACTCCACTAAGTTCAGACACACACTCCTTGCATCGGCTCATAGAGTTTTCTCTCTCTGTCGCACACTCCTTGCACTTAGCCTAGAGAACTAGACTTAATTCAACACACTCATGGATAGAAAACTATATCTCTATCCATGTAGATGATTTCTAACATTCATCTACAATTCAAATGCATGTAAATGAAATTCATAACACAACATTCATTACATAGAATTTGAAAACATGAAAAAATGTCATTTTCTATTAATTGTACAATGTCAAATTACAAAAGTGAAGTTCGACCTACAACTGAGTCTCATTTCTTTGTGTTTGTCTCCTAACTAAATCTATCTTATCTAACCTCCTACAACCCAACAAATCCTAACCAGCCTCTACTTTGCAACAATTACAAATATTTATACAAGAGGGGTTCAACAAGCTTCCCTCGCAAGTTAAACTAGTGGTGTCAAATCACCATTCAAAATGCCTATCGAAAGGGAAAATTACAATGATGGAAATCTACTCCAAATCGGATGTAGATCCCTCCTTCCGTCAACCACTTAATGGTGAATTTATCTCCATCATGTGCGAAAGCATGATTTGGCTCTCCCAACTTGTCCTCCTTAATTGCCTTGATCGTGCTATGGATTCTTGAGGGAAAAAACAATGAGAGGGTGGCACCTCTCCTCCCTTAAATGTGCACCATGCATGAAATACGAATGGTGCATGCTGAGGTGGAGAAATTCTCCTGCATCATACTCCATGGCTACAAAAATCATGAGCTCTTTCTCATGCTCTTTCCAGCATGGATGAAATCCTCCTGGATCCCAAACTTTCCTTCGGAGTTGTCTCTCTGCTCCTCAGCCTCACTGCTCGTGCATGTTTCTTTCTATCCAACTTCACCTTACTGAAAGATTCCTCCACCAACTCTGAAATCAACTTCCTTATCTCCTCAATCACCTCGTAAAGCTGCTCCATCAGCTGAATTTTCCCTTGTAGACCAACTTGTGCATTTTCTCCTTATCAGTGGGTAAATCACACCGATTCCCCAAGTTATCGTCTTCATCTCTCGTGGCCTTAGCTTTCCACTTTGTTGAAACTTCCTCTTCTGTAGTCTCCTCATCACTGGGCCTCTGCTCAACTATTTCTCCTGACAGATTTGTCCCTATCAGTTCTTCAGCTGGGTCCATTCCAGCTTCCTCCAACTACTTCCCATGCTGGCATGATTCTCCATCTGCTTCCATTTTAGCCTGTTGGATGTGCATGATTTTCATTACCACTCTCCTTTCTAGGGATTCCAATTCCTCGTATGGATCAACAAATTCTATGTTGTCTACTTCCTCTTCTGTTGCAGACTCTAGTATTGTAGTCATCTCCTGTTCAACTTTCTGGCTGAAAATTTTGAGCAATTCTACCGAATTCTCTTCTCCTTTTGTTGGGGAAAACATCAGTGTCTGCTCGTTCTCCTCCCTTTTGACAGAATCTACTAGATTCCTCTCTATTTCTACCCTTGCAACACCTTTTCTAGCCTCTCCTTGGCTGCTTGGTATGAATATCACGATCCCCCCTATTATTAGAATACTCCTCTAGCCCTCCTCCTCGGTGATGGAAGATTTCAACTTCTCATCATCTTCATTCACATGGTTCATGATACTATGAAAATATTCATCTAAGAAAGGTCCTTATCCTTCCTCCTCTTCATCTGTCAGCTTCTCTTGCTGACATGCACTCTCAGCTGAGTTCCTCTCTCCACACGGGCCCACTTGGCACTCTAGTATTTCTTCTCTACCCAACTAGTAATCTATGAGATCTCTTGTTGATCTCACCTCCTCCTCATCATTAAGGCTTCTCCCAAGATCTGGTTTACATATGTGAATCACTTCCTATGCATCACTAATGGTTTCAATCTCCCTCATCCATATTCTCAACTCCTGGCGTTGATTCCTGGCAACTAATTGTTGAATAGGCCATTTTTCTCTCTGCTTTATTGGCCACTCATACCTCCAGCATACCCTGGACTCTGTGTGCATCTTCAGTGCTAACCTTTTGTTGGCAATAGTAATATAATTTCTATTATTTGTAAGCTTCCTACATACGGTCTCTAAATTTTCATTACTCGTCATGAGCATTCTCACTAAACGACACTTGTCACTTGTCACTTTTTACATATCTTCTTTTTTATTTTTGTTTTCATGACTATAAGCATGAAAACTCGTGGCTAGAATTGGCATTTTGTTTCGATTTTTTATTAAAGGAAGACTGTTCATGTGGTTTATTATAGAATTTTCATATTTTTCCTATGAACATTATTGTTCTCCTTATTTATGACCCCTTGGTTCAAAACATTCCTTGGTTGAATAAGTAAAAGACTTCCATTCATTAATATTCAGTTGATTTTGATGGATTTTTTATTCATGAAACTTTGAATTATTCAATTGTTATTCGATGGAGTTACCTTTGTAATCAAACTATGAATGTGTGTACTTTGTTTGTCAAAGTGCTCTGATACTAATACGTACCCAATGCCAAGGTGGCATATGAACTACAACATGCCATTACTCTTATGAATGGTCTCGGGCTTCACGAATTCGCTCACACACTTAGTGATTAACACCCTAGCCGTCGTTTCAATTATCACAACAAGCATTGGTAAGACTTGAGGTCATGGCTCTGTGGCTTTCTTCCAAACCCTACCTATGTATTCTATGTTAATTACCAATTTTTTCACCATGGATCTAGTGGTAAGGATCGAGCCGAATGGCATCCAAACCTTGCTATCATATGATAACGCCAGGGACGATTTAGAAAGGAACGGTTGTCATTTGTTCATCGAAAATTTAAGGGTTTAAATCTTTGAGTTTCCCAAGAGTTTGCATTGACCTTCAATGGATGCAGGGAAAATATAGGTGATGTGTAGTTAGAGGTAATAGAAGATTTCTTAATCCATGCCATGGGTTTTCCAGCTGTCAGGAAAAATTGGTTCAAGAATGAGAAAGTTGAAGAGGTCCCCTGGACTTTGATGTTCACCTCACGAAAAATTACTAGTTGCGACCGAGGTATGCCAGTCTCATCCTTAAAACCTAGGTGGCATGATCTACTTACTATTGTGAATCAATTCATTACGTGTGAAGGAATATTCGGATTAGTTTTCCTATATCATCTGCACTTGCTTATGAGTTTCATTGGCTTCCCATTGAATATTCCCTACTTCCTGCTTAGAAGTCTGTATAAGATGGGTAAATGGTTTAGGAAGCAGAGGTCTGATTCGAGTTTATTTCACCATGGGCTCATTAAAATTATACTTGTGCACTAGTTGCAATTAAAAAATGCTTGTTGGGATGCATTTATTTCACGAAATGGCTTTGGTAACAGTGAGTTGGGATAGGTAGATAAACCAATCATTGTTGAAACCCTTGTGAACACTACAGCCTCTCCTCCACTGCTCCTGCCCTGTGATCTTTCCCCTGATAATGAACCCTTGACCTACCCTAATGTCACTCGACAAAACAATCAACCAGGTTCGCATCCAAAAGATAGCACTACAAATGTTAAAATACCCACAGGGAAGAAGCTAAAGGGCAACGTCGATGTTAATTTCAAGAATAAAAGCGCTGGCCATTTGATTTCATGAAGTGTTCGGAATAAAATCAAACCCTACAGACACAAAAAACATGATTGAAGTAAGTGAAGACTCAGATTCAGAAATTGAGAAATTTTTGGCTGAAGAAGATCCCGTGTCATACGGGCTCTATCCTGACACACCCTATGACTATGTAAACAACCTGCCTCCATGTCTAAAGGATAACCCATAATTCTTGGGCATTCAACTCTGTGATAAGCCTGCCTTTCGGGTGGATGATTCTCCAACCCTTAATGTTGTCAGTACCAATGCACAGTCCCTACAACCACAGTGTGATGAGTGTCGATCATGGATCGATAGGTACTATACGGATGTGCCTTTGCTACAGTCCCTACTTAAGTCTTTAAGAGACCAAGTTGACAGGTTGACAAACAAGAACAATAGACTCGAATACATAACCCAAGCATAGGAGAAATGCCAAAAAACTACAGGATCTATCATTTTCAAGATTGTAGAGGTAGCAACAGCAATCGTGAACTCCAAGATTGCTTGATATGTTTCAATTCCATGATTTGAGGTATGATCTTTTTAAATTTTAGCATGATTTTGTCTCTCTCAAGTTAGGATATACGATTTGATTGAATAGGTTATCTTTCTTATAAATATT
The DNA here is from genome assembly GCA_009831015.1 of Picea engelmannii. Taxonomy (NCBI): domain Eukaryota; kingdom Viridiplantae; phylum Streptophyta; class Pinopsida; order Pinales; family Pinaceae; genus Picea; species Picea engelmannii. Next base: position 135,569 of record ML825797.1, on the reverse strand, counting down.
AGTTTTTTTTGTTATAAAATATGATTGTAGTTGCTATTATAACTAGCTATAGAATCGTGAGATTCTGTAGCCAGTTAGAAAAATTCGAATTGCTTGATTTGACAATTAAAAACATATCTAAAATATTCCCATTTTCATTTGTTTTTAGGAACCCATGATTTCCAAGGAGATATGAAGCACTGTTGAGATCTCCCAGCCATATCAACTTTGTGTTTTTAGTAAATAGATTAGGTTGTTGGTATTTTTATTTAGTGAAATCAGGGTGGTTGCATCCCCCATATTTTTGAAACAGAATTGATATTATCAACAGAAAACAATTTTGTTTCCTGGAACCTATATAAGCATGTTATTTTGTACACATTGGATCATCTCAGCCTGGGGCAAGACTATGGATTTTTCATTTACAGACTTGAATGGAATATAATACTCGTCACAGCTTTAGCTTTTCCGTATTGTGGTTTTATTCAAGTAATGTTTATTTCGATTTGTAAATAGATTATGATTTCTTTCGCTGTCATGGCTTACTACAAGTTGATAGAATAAAGTTTATATATTATCCATATTTCATGTTCTAGATTTAACACACAGTAATCATTTGTTCAATTTGAATTAAGAGGTTTATCTCTAGTTTCGATCAAATGTTTATACGCAAGTTCTCATGGGAAGAATTATCTTATTCTGGTTGCTTGTAAGATTATAAGATTACTGTGACTACATATGTTATATGTTCTATTGTTATGATTCAAACTTCATCATTGCTACTTCACATTTATTAGCAGCAATTTTAGGATCTGTCACAGGTTTACCTCGTCAGATAAGGTGACTGGATGCCACACATCGAACAGAAATTGGATGTGACAACAGGTCAGCTTGTTATTTGATTTCATTAGCATAATAAATATAGAAGTTCCTTGTAGTTAAAACACTTTTACCATCTGTTATTTCTTTTGTTTAATTAGACAATTTGATATTCAATTTCTTTTATATAAACATTATAAGAAAACAAATAAAAAAGATTAGATAATAGTTTTATTGTTGTTTAAAAATCAATATACATTCTATTTTCACGGATTTAGATTAAAATTCATATTTTGTACATATTATATATATATATATTAGAAATAAAATTATTTGTATATATTGTGTATATCATAAGTAGTGTTATTTTATAAGTATTAATTAGTTAAACTACAAATATACATTAGATGTATGTATATTTATTAGCGATTTTTATTTATTAGATCCTTGTTTTTCCTTTAGTTATTTTTTCACTTTCTTTAGTACTTAGATCGGCCAATGGAGCCACTAAACCCATCAAAGTGAATTAATCCAAACGGCTTGGGTTAATTGGACAACCTCGAACCGGATTCACTCCTCTAGTTGACAAGCAGTCAATTTCGCCCATCAACAAATGGTGCTAGAAGGAGGGGATGAAAACTATTAATGGCACGAGGAGGTCGTAAGACTCCTCCCCCACCTACCCGCTCACTTATAGTAACTAGAAGTCATTCAGATGATAACATTGTCCCTCAAACAACAACCACATCAAACGACGATCTACAGATCACGGTTGAACTAGTAACTCCAAATCCTTCGGGTGGTGATATACAAGAGATTGTTCATCAATCTCTCATAAGAACACACAATGCCTTAGCTCATATAAGAAACCAAACCGACCTTTGAATCAACCATTAGACTTCTCTGATATCAGAGAACAACTTGGAGGTACTGACCTTACCTTAAACCCTACAAATGCAATCCTCACTCCTGCAGCAGGAGGATCTGGTATTCCACCGTCACCACCTCCTTCATCTCCTTCTTCTTCTGGAGAAGAATCCTTAGACGAAGATAGTTCTTCATCCTAGACTTCGACACCACCCACACCTATGGCCAATCTGAGCAATCCCACCAGACCCTGGCTCGACCAAGATGCAGTGGCCATACCTGGGCCTCAGCATCCTTTGCCCAAACACCCAAGGAAATGGCTCCCTAAGTTTGACCTAGACTCCAAACAGATCACTGAAGATCACATAAAAAGTTTATGCTAGCCATTAGACTCTGTAGTGTTGAGAATGGAGATGTAGTCTGCAGACTATTCACCTACACCTTTGAAGGCAATGCCTCTACTTGGTACTTTGGCCAACAACTCCACACCATCGTGTCATGGGAGAAATTTGAATCATGTTTCCTTGAGAAGTTTAGAGACGATAAGTCTCTTGAAGTTCTAGTTATGGAGCTTTATAGTCTAAAAATAAACCCCAAAGAAAAGATCAAAGACTTTAATCAAAGATTCTTGACACTAAAGAACCGAATCCCCACATATTCGATCTGTGCCAAGAATCTTATTGTCGCATACTACACGAAAGCATTGCATCAAAACATAGCAATTTGGGTTAAGATATCCAAGAAATCCACGCTATTAGAAGCCTTTGAAGAGGCTAGTCAGATCGAGAAAGATATTCTTAGCTTAAAAGACACTACCAGTAATGAGATAGAGACTAGTTCATCCTCCAAGAAGAAAATCGAAATCCTTCCTAGACCTCCCCAAAACAAAGCTCAACCTGAGAGTTCGGATTTAGAAAACTTGAAGAAAGTCATTCATAAGTTATCCAATCAAGTTATAGATTTAAAAAGATCATTCGAAGAAGGTTCTTCAAGCAAAGGGGCTTACAAACCCCCTTTCAGGAATCCTTTTCCCACAAATCGACCGAACCCAACTTCTGAAGGCTTAAATCTAGAAATCCTACAATTTTTTATTCAAACAATCCTAAAAGGACATGATAACTTGATTCCTCCCGAGATTCCTGAAGAGGTAGTCAAACAAGAGACAGTAGAAGAAGATGAATCCTCTCCAAACATTTTCGGACATTTTTCGGATAGCATTTTTCAAGCTAATTTCGAAACAGTGCACCCTTACAATACTAGGAGCAAGACAACAAATAAGCCTTCTTCTAAAATCACTACGACTTTGCCTCCAAAACAGTCTGAATCAATTGAGACAAAATAGAATTCACTAAACCCAAGTTTAGATTACGATTTAGTTGAGGATCTAAAAAATCTTAGGGCTAACATTTCTATTTACGAATTATTAAAATTCTCTTTTCTTCTACAAAAAATGCTACAGAATATTGCAGAGAACAACAAAAATAGCAATCTGAACAGTAACAAAGGTGTTCAAAACAGCCCCAAAATTCCTCAGAAGGCCTTCGCCAAAACTACATCCAAGCCTCATGGTAAAAGAGACCTTCTTGTAAATAATGTAACAAATCTAGATAAACTAGTTTCAGAGGCTGGGAGTAAAAAACAACAAACTTCCACCATTAATACTCACAGAAATGTCCCTCCATTTTTGTTGACTTTGAAATTTTCAATAGGAATGTACATAACTGTATGGTAGATTCACATGTGTCATCTAACGTAATGCCTTGGTCTGTCTGTCAAAAAATCAATGCTAAATTTCAACCATCCAACTTAAAACTTATCCAGCTTGATCGAACTAGTGTTAAAGTGATAGGCGAATTAAGAAATGTGCTTATAAGATTGACATCTAATCCAAAAGTTCATCAAGTGATTGATATTATTGTTGTAGATATCCCATAAGTTTATGGTTTTTTTTTAAGTAGATATTGGTTAGAACAATTACATGGCTATTTTACAACGGATTGGTCTCACTTGTGGCTGCCCAAGAATGGAAAGCCTAACAGAATCAAGGTAAATCGTGAACGTTATCTCAAGTTCATGGTAACTGATTTAAATGATCCCAATGAACCATTCACTCCTTCTACCAATTCTCCTGAAATACAGGGGATGGATACTTTCTTCGACAATTTCATGGCCGAAAATTCTACTATCACTAACTCGGAACAACAGTCTGAAATTTTGACATATACGTAGCCAACAGCTTCCTCTCAGTGGTCACATGCAACCGACGAAAATCAAATATGGTCTCTATACTTTGATGGGTCAAAATATAAGAAAGGAGCTGGTGCAGGGTGCATGCTCATCGATCCAGTAGGTAACAAGACTCTGATTTCTTGCTGATTACAATTCGAATGTACAAACAATATAGCCAAATATGAGGCACTCCTACAAGGCCTCAGAAAAGAATTAGATTTGAACATTCAAAATTTGATTGTCTTTGTTGATTCGGAAATCATGGTTAAACAGGTAAAAAATTCTATCCATTGTTTATCTCTGCACCTTAAAAGCTATCAAACTGAGATATGGAATTTGATGAACAAGTTTTCTGCATTTAACATAAATTCTATTCCTAGATTGAATAATTCGGAAGCCGATTTGTTAGCTAACGTCGCTTCAAAACTTTTTTGTACATAAGTCTTATCTCTGAATGCATTTTCCATCGAACTTTTCTTCAGACCGTCCGTCCCAGACAACATCAGGAATTGGAGAGTCTTCAATGATGATCAACAGATTATAAGTTTTCTGCATATGGAAGAAACTTTTCAGGGTGCAGTGATCGACGAAGGTACCCATGAAGAAAATATTCAAGATCTCCAGAATCTTCATCAGACATGGTAAACTCTATCCCGAAATCTGTGGTTAGATTAGAAAAAATTTATGATCTTCACGACAAGTTCAGAAAATCTGTGAACTGTAAAACAAATAGTTCCTCCTTGATTCATGAAAAAGTAAATTTGGGAACTAAAGACAATCCACAGTGCATTAATTTAGGGTTGGGGTGTTCTGAGAAAGAAAAGGTATCATTTATTAAGTTTTTTAAGGAATTCAAAGATGTTTTTTCCTAGACGTACGATGACCTAAAAACCTTTGATCCTAACATCATACACGTTATTCCCATGAAACCCCAAACCCAACCTTTTCAACAAAAGTTAAGGAAAATGAACCCAAAACTCGAACCAACGGTCAAGAAGGAATTAAACAAAATCCTGAATGCTAAGATAATATTCCCACTTAGGCACACACAATGGATCTCTAATCTTGTCCCTGTCAGAAAGAAGAGTGGTGAAATCCGACTATGTGTCGATTTCTAAAATCTTAATCGAGCGTCTGATAAAAACAACTACCTTGTCCCTCCCATGGAACAGATCCTTCAACATGTATCTGGTTATGAAAGATTATCCTTGTTGGATGGTTTTTCAGGGTACAACCAAGTCCTTATGTCTCCTCCATACCAACTCAAAACCACCTTCCAAACTCCATGGGGCACCTATGCTTATAGAAAGATGCCCTTTGGACTCATAAAAGATGATGCCACTTTCCAGAGAGCGATGGACATCACTTTCCGAGGCTTAATAAATAAATCTGTAGTAGTTTATCTAGATGACGTCACTGTCTTCTCAAAAAATAAAGATGATCATCTATCTCATTTAAGATCCGTTCTACAGTGATGTCGTAAGTACAACATTTCTTTGAATCCTAAAAAATCTATCTTCACAGTAGAACAAGGTAAGCTCCTTGGATTCATTATATCGAGCGAAGAGATGATTATCAACCTTGAAATAACTCAATTCATTTCGAAACTGCCCCCTCCCTCATAAAAAAAGTCCATGCAATCTTTCTTAGGTCAGATAAACTTTGTTAGGAGATTCGTCCCTAATTTTTCAGAAATGGTGAGACCATTACAAAACTTGATAAAAAAGGATGTATAGTACCATTGGGGACCTTTAGAAATGCAGGCTTTTGATTCAATAAAAAATGCCATAATAAACGCTCCTTCTCTAATGAGCCCCGAATTTTTGCAAGACTTCACCCTCTACACGTTTGCCTCTAAGCGATCTTACGCTGTTATCCTAACTCAAAAGAACGCTGAAAACAACGAGGTCCCAATTGCCTTTATGAGTTCATCCTTCAAGGGGGAAGAACTTAATTACCCAGTAGTAGATAAGAAAGCCTATACTGTTTTCAAAGAAGTAAATAAATTCCAATCTTATCTGTTGAAATCTAGGACGAAAATCATTGTCCCTTACCCGGCTGTCAGAAATTTGTTAGTACAGAAAGAACTAGGTGAAAAAAGGGAAAACTGGGTCACATCCTTACAAGAATATGACATAGAAATCACCCCAGCACAAATTGTAAGAGGCCAAGGTTTATGCAAATTGGTTGTTGATTCAGCTGTAGGAAAGCAAGAGGAAAATGATATGTTAAATCCAGGACAACACTATCAAAATCAAATCTTCTGTGCACAAAACCCTGTTAGTCCCTGGTACGATGACATAAAATGTTGTCTTATACATAGACCAACTCCCCGTCACCTTGATCCCACAAAAAGGAGAGAACTAAGCTTAAAATCTTCTTCTTTTCAGCTGATTAATGGTATATTGTTTCGTCAAAATTTTGATGGAGTATTAATGCGCTATCTTGAGAAAGATGAAGCAGAAAAAGTCTTATTGGAATTACATGTAGGGGAAGAAGGTGGGCATTTTGGTGGGGACACCACTACCCATAAAGTATTAAGAGCAGGTTATTACTAGCCTTCTATTTTTAAAGATGCTCATGCTTTATGTCACAAGTGTGTGATTTGTCAAAAAGCATCCGGACGGATATAGAACCCAACTTTCCCTTTGCAACCAGTTTCGGTAGACTCCCCTTTTCAGAAGTGGGGTCTGGATATTATAGGCCCAATCAATCCGCCATCCTCGCAACAACATAAATATATCATAACAACCACATATTACTTTACCAGGTGGTCCGAGGCTACCCCATTAAAATTTGTAAATACCAGCCAGGTAATATCCTTCTTGAATTCAAACATTATTACTCCTTCTCGTATCCCTGAATGCCTGGTATTTGATAATGCTTCTTATTTTTCGTCTCTTGAAATGAGTGATTTTTCTCTAGAAAAAGAAATTAAATTAAAGTACTCTGCCAGCTATTACCCCCAAGGCAACAGTTTGGCAGAATCAACTAATAAAAATCTGATCAAAATTATCAAGAGAACGGTCTCCGAAAACCATAAAAATTGGCATAACACATTGTTAAATGCAATTTGGGCTGATAGAGTAACTCCTAAAACTGTTGTGGGTAACTCACCTTTCTTTCTCGTTTACGACAGGGAGGCGATTCTTCCACCACATGTCTTTCTTCCATCTCTGTAGTTATCATAGAAGGTACAGGAAGAAGACTGTCCCCCTTTGGAGAGTTGAATTAGTGCTTTGTTAAAATTAGAAGAAGTGAGGGATCAAGCAAAACAGAAATTGGATCAACATCAACTCGTTGTTAAAAACTGGTTTGATTCCAATTCTACCTCTGACAGAAATTTTGAGGTAGGTGACCTTGTCCTAAAATGGGACAAACCTCATGAGGGAAAAGGAGAGCATACTAAGTTTCAAAACTTGTGGTTAGGACCATTTTTAATTGCTAAGAAATTGGGTCCCAATTCCTTCCAATTACAGAATTTAGAGGGACATCCAGACACCTTTCCGGTGAATGGCCAAGCTCTAAAAAGGTACTTTGCCTGATAACGCTCCCATGCACACTGTGTCAATATTTTCTGTTTTGTTTGTTGTTTGTTTTTCTTTGCTGGTTTGTTTTGAATTTTCCTTTATGCTTATTGGTCTTTCTTTTAAAACACACATGCCTGCATCACGGGCTAGCTCAGATGAAGAGAACATAAAAATTTCCCCTCCAAAATGACTGTTGAAAGTTGTTTAAACATCAATTGTGGTATTTCTCTGAGTTTGTAGCCATGTTGAAGATAGATTGTTGTTTGAAAAACGTTTCTTGATTTCAATCTGCAACTGAAGGTATTCACAATCATACATAAAAATTATTTTTACGATGTCCCTGTTCCTTAAGAGCACAACTCAAAGATGTTTCCCTGCTCTTGAAATCTAGTTTTATTAACAAACTATTTCTAAATCTTGATGAAGGACAGCTAAGAAATCTCTTCAAGGTCTGTGACATACTAAGATGTGTTAAAAAACTAGAATTTTTAGCGTCACCCTGCTCTATTAAATATGTTTAAAAAACTAAATAAATTTTTAGAGAGCTGTGGGAAGTGTTTGTAAACCCCCTAGGATACCGAACAGGTCTGATGGCAGTGGGTAAATGCATGCATGACGCCAAGATAACTTTGTCGGGGTACTGAACAAGCCCGCTAGCAGTGAAGCAATGTCAGGTATAAGAAAATTCTCAGATATGGATTCTGTTTTGACCTTAAATGTCCTTCGTTCTGATCTGGAACTTCTTAACAGGATAAATATATCGGAGTGGGCTAATTGACATCCCTTTCGAGGCTATAGACGCCTGTTGGCAGCAACGGCCTTGTCAACAATATTGAAGATTTTAAATTTAATATCGTGACTCTCTTCTGTTAAGATTGTTGTCAGTTTTCATCTCTTTAAAAAATAACAGTTGTCTAAAAACTGGAATGCATTATAATTATTTACAATGTTTAGACATCTTTTCGGTTGTTTTCGATTCAAATTTTTTCCTGATCATTCTAATCTGAACTCGTTCATTTGGCAGAGATAACTTCTTCTCCGAGCGTGTCGCCATTGTTGGCAGTAGTAATATAATTTCTATTGTTGTAAGCTGCCTACACAGGGTCTATAAATTTTCATTACTTGTCATGAGCATTCTCACTAAACGACACTTGTCACTTGTCTCTTTTTACATATCTTCTTTTCGATTTTTGTTTTCATGACTGTAAGTATGAAAACTCATGGCTGGAATTGGGATTTTGTTTTGATTTGTGATTAAAGGAAGACTATTCATGTGGTTTATTATAGAATTGTCATATTTTTCCTATGAACATTATTGTTCTCCTTATTTATGACCCCTTGGTTCAAAACATGCCTTGGTTGCATAAGTAAAAGACCTCCATTCATTAATATTCAACTAATTTTGATGGATTTTTGATTCATGAAACTTTGAATTATTCAATTGTTATTCGATGCACTTACCTTTGTAATCAAACTATGAATGCCCGTACTTTGGTTGTCAAAGTGCTCTGATCCTAATACATACCCAATGCCAAGGTGGCATATGAAGTACAACATGGCATTACTCTTTTGCATGGTCTCAGGCTTCATGAAGTCGCTCACACACTTAGTGATTAACACCCTGCTCATCGTTTCAATTATCATAGCAAGCATTGGTAAGGCTCAGGGTCATGGCTCTGTGGCTTGCTTCCAAACCCTACCTGTGTATTCTCTATTAATTACCAGTCTATTCACCATGGCTCTAGTGGTAAGGATTGAGCCAAATGGCATCCAAACCTTGCTATCATATGATAACGCCAGGGACGATTTAGAAAGGAATGGTTGGCATTTGTTCATCGAAAAATTTAAGGGTTTCAATCTTCGAGTTTCCCAAGAGTTTGCATTGGCCTTCGATAGTTGTAGGGAAAATATAGGTGACATGTAGTTAGAGGTAACATAAGAGTTCTTAATACAAGCCACGGGTTTGCCGATTGTCGGGAAAAATTGGTTCAAGAATGCGAAAGTTGAAGAGGTCCCCTGGACTTTGATGTTCACCTCACGAAAAATTACTAGTTGCGATCGAGGTATGCCAGTCTCATCCTTAAAACCTAGGTGGCATGCTCTACTTGCTATTCTGAAGCAATTCATTACATGTGAAGGAAGATTCAGATTAGTTTTCCTATATCATCTGCACTTGCTTATGAGTTTCATTGGCTTCATATTGAATATGCCCTACTTCCTACTTAGAAGTTTGTATAACATGGGTAAACGGTTTAGGAATCAAAAGTATGATTCAATTTTATTTCACCATGGGCTCATTAAAATTATCCTTGTGCACCAGTTGCAATTAAAAAATGAATGTTGGGATGCATTTATTTCACGAAATGGATTTGGTAATAGTGAGTTGGGACAGGTAGATAAACCGGTCATTGTTGAAACCCTTGTGAACACTACAACCTCTCCTCCACCACTCCTGCCCTATGATCTTTCCCCTAATAATGAACCCTCGACCTACCCTGATGTCACTCAACAGAACAATCAACTGGGTTCACATCCAAAAGAGAGCACTAAAAATGTTAAAAAACCCACAGGGAAGAAGATAAAGGGTAGCGTCGATGTTAATTTCAAGAATAAAAGGGTTGCTCGTTTGATTTCATGAAGTGTTCGGAATAAAATCAAGCCCTGTGTAGACACAAAAAACATGATTGAAGTAAGTGAAGACTCAGATTCAGAAATTCAGAAATTTTTGGCTGAAGAAGATCTCGTGTCATACGGGCTCTATCCTGACACACCCTATGACTATGTAAACAACCTGCCTCCATGTCTAAAGGATAACCCATAATTCTTGGGAATTCAACTCTGTGATAATCCTACCTTTCGCGTGGACGATTCTCCAACCCTTGATGCTGTCAGTGCTAATGCACAATCCCTATAGCCACAGTGTGATGAGTGTCGATCGTGGATCGACACGTACTATATGAATGTTCCTTTGCTACAGTCTCGACTTAAGTCTTTAAGAGACCAAGTCGACAGGTTGACAAACGAGAACAATAGACTCCAATCCATAACCCAAGAAAAGGAGAAACACCAAAAAACTACAGGATCTGTCATTTTCAAAAATGTAGAGGCAGCAACAACAATCGTAAACTCCAAGATTGCTTGATATGTTTCAATTCCATGATTTGAGGTATGATCTTTTTAAATTTTAGCATGATTTTGTCTCTCTCAAGTTAGGATATACGATTTGATTGAATAGATTATCTTTCTTATAAAGATTAGTTAGTTTTGTTTATTGAATAAAATATGATTGTAGTTGTTATTATAACTAGCTATAGAATCATGAGATTCTATAGCCAGTTAGAAAAATTCGAATTGTTTGATTTGAAAATTAAAAACATATCTAAAATATTCCCATTTTCATTTGTTTTCAGGAACCCATGATTTCCAAGGAGATATGAAGCACTTTTGAGATCTCCCAACCATATCAACCTTGTGTTTTTAGTAAATAGATTAGGCTGTTGGTATTTTTATTCAGTGAAATCAGGGTGGTTGCATCCCCCATATTTTTGAAGCAAATTTGATATTATCAACAGGAAACAGTTTTGTTTCCTGGAACCTATATAAGCATGTTATTTTGTACACATTGGATCATCTCAGCCTGCGGAAAGACTATGGATTTTTCAATTACAGACTTGAATGGAATATAATACTCGTCACAACTTTAGCTTTTCCGTATTGTGGTTTTATTCAAGTCATGTTTATTTCGATTTGTAAATAGATTATGATTGCTTTCACTGTCATGGTTTACTACAAGTTGATAGAATAAAAGTTTATATATTATCCATGTTTCATGTTCCATATTTAACACATAATAATCATTCGTTTAATTTGAATTAAGAGGTTTATCTCTAATTTCAATCAAATGTTTATACACAAGTTCTCACAAGAAGAATTATCTTATTGTGGATACTTGTAAGATTATAAGATTACTGTGACTACATCTGTTATACGTTCTATTGTTATGATTCAAACTTCATCATTGTTGCTTCACATTTATTAGCATCAATTTCAGGATCTGTCTCAGGTTTACCTCATCAAATAAGGCGACTGGATGCCACACATAGAACAGATATTGGATGCGACAACAAGTCAGCTTGTTATTTGATTTCATTAGCATAATAAATATAAAAGTTCCTTGTAGTTAAAACACTTTTACCATCTGTTATTTCTTTTGTTTAATTAGATAGTTTGATATTCGATTTCTTTTATATAAACATTATAAGAAAGCAAATCAAAAAGATTACATAATAGTTTTATTTGTTGTTTAAAAATCAATTTACATTCGATTTTCATGGATTTAGATTAAAATTTGTATTTTGTACATATTATATATATATTAGAGATAGAATTATTTGTACATATTGTGTATATGATAAGTAGAGTTATTTTATAAGTATTAATTAGTTAAACTACAGATATACATTAGATGTATGTATATTTATTAGCGATTGTTATTTATTAGATCCTTGTTTTTCCTTTAGTTTTTTTTTCACTTTATTTAGGACTTAGATCGGCCAACAGAGCTGCTAAACCCGTCGGAGTGAATTAATGAAAATGGCTTGGGTTAATTGGACAACCCCGGACCAGATTCACTCCTCCAGTTGACGAGCAGTCAATTTCTCCCGTCAACACCGGTCCATTTTTTCCCTTATCACATTGAGCTTTCTATCCATCTCTGTCTTATTTTTCTGTTGACGATCTTCCCTCCGACCATGCTTATGACCTTTAGTAGCCATATTAACCCTCTACCTTCCCTCCTATAAAGTTTTTTGTTCACTTTGTAACTAAGAGCATCTCCATCTTCTCCTTCACCTGAAATATATAGATGAAAATTGTGCTTTGATACCACTCTGGCGTCAACCCCCCCACCTCTCCTTCGGGGTTGACTCGACCTCCCTATCTAGGATCTTTCAAGTCACTGAACCAAATGTTTTGTCGGCCTCCTAATGGAATTGATTTAACTTGACACAGTCCCTTTGCTTTCTCGGCGCAGGTTATATTACACCCACAAACCCTCTACTTATCACTTTTCAACTCTTAATGCCAACGTCACTAGCTCCCCGTGCTAGGATTTATCCTTGATGTGACCATGGACTATGACCATGGGCCAACTCTCATCATGATCCCATACTTCAGAACTTTCACGAGCTGCTTACTCCTTTTTCCCCAATTTTTTAATCAACAAATTCTCTGTGACCAGATCTACGATCCACGTTCTCCTCGTGATCAACGACTCTGATCAATTCGTGAGTTCGGACTTCACGAGTCCTCTCTTCTCCCAAATATCTACTTTTCCCAACTTGTGTATCAGCGAAGTTTTGATCTCTCACCACGGTTCCTATCCCAATGGATGACTAAGATTACTTCTGCTTCCCTAACTCTTCAAGTATTCTCTCCTCGACTTTTCTCCGAAGGGTTCTTCCTCCGAAGTGTGTGGATCCCTTCCATGTACACTTTTAGATCCAATGGTCTAGATTTAAATTGATCTTCGTGACTTCATGAAGATCTTTACTTTCTCTTAGTAAGCCTCCCGAAGTTCTTTCTCCCGAACCTCTCGATCTTATGTCACATGTCACCTCCTCAACAATGGATGATTTCATTGTCTTTGGGACTTCGGTAACTCCTCAACTCCTTTTCACACTTATCACAAATTATCCTTTCGAGACTTAGGCTATTCTTGAATACTTTCTGCACTCCTTTCAGAGTTCTGCGCAAACTCTTCTGTGACTTTGCTCGGCTTGAAAACCTCTAAGGTTCCCATTTTCTTTGTGTCCTTCAGTGGACTCCATTCTACCCTCCTAGCAGAGTATCTCTCTTCTACCTAAGCTTGTAAGATGGAATTATAGTTTCTTGGGTGCACTCCTTTCACTCAACTCCGATCTTCGAATGCTTCTCCCTTAGCCTTCTAGAAAGGTTTAAGGCATCTCCTTTCCTTTGTTGATGCACTCTTGCAAATCCCTCCTTCCTTAGAATGTTCAATAATTTTGGGATTCTCCTAAGGATTCCAACACTTTCAACTTTGTTTTCCTTGTGCACACTTGCACCAACTTGACACCCTCCTAACAGAGTATTTTAGAGTGTTCAACAACTCTGGATTGTGCTTCCTCTCACACAGTATTTCTTTCCAAGGTAATTAACCACCTTGAAATATCTCCCTGAGTCTGTGAATAAATCTAATATTCCCTCCTATCAATCTCTCTTATGAATCCACTGAGTTCATACATGCACTTCTTTCATCGGCTCACAGAGTTTCCTCTCTCTATCGCACACTCCTTGCACTTAGCCTAGAGAACTAGACTTAATTCAACACACTCAGGGATATAAAACTGTATCTATATCCATGTAGATGATTTCTAACATTCATCTACAATTCAAACGCATGTAAATGAAATTCATAACACAACAATCATGACACAGAATTTGAAAATAGGAAAAACTGTCATTTTCTATTAATGGTAGAATGTCAAATTACAATAGTGGAGTCCGAGATACAACTAAGTCTCGGCTCTCTGTGTTTCTCTCCTGGCTAACTCTATATTAGCTAACCTCCGACAACCCAACATAGCCTAACCAACCTCTACTTTGCAACAATTACAAATATTTATACAAGAGGGGCTCGACGAGCTTCCCTCGCAAGCTAAACTAGTGGTGTCAAATCACCACTCAAAATGCCTATCGAAAGGGTAAATTATAGTGATGGAAATATGCTCCAAATCAGATGAAGATCCCTCTCGCCGTCAACCACTTAATGGCAAACTTATCTACATCTTGTGCAAAAGCACGATTTGGCTCTTCCATTTTTTCCTCCTTAATTTCCTAGATCGCGCTTTGGATTCTTGAGGAAAAAAATAAATGAGAGGGTGGCACGTCTCCTCCCTTAATGCGCACCATGGGTGACATCCGACTGGCATGTTCTAAGGTTGAGCGATGCTCCTGCATCAAACTTCCAGCTGAAGATCAACAATCAATCACCGATTCTAGATTCCAATGCACGATTTTGCAGAAGTAGCCACAGTCACTACTAAATACCAGCAACTACGCAAAATAAGAAGACAGATCATCAACAACCTCCATCAAATCATCAGGAATTTCCAGTATCCAAGAAGAATTCATCTACAAGTTCCATCTTTCAAGTCACTTGCCAGTTTGTTTCATAGTGATTTCATATAAAGTTTATTTTTAGTCAATCAAATAAAGCACTTGAAATCCGAATCAATCTTTAAGATTCCTATATTTTTTTTAATTAGAGATATAGTTAGATTAAATATATCCTACTCATATATGACAAGATCCTTTGTAAATGACTTATAAATACTTTCTATTTCGAAGTATGATGGGTTGGGACTTTTTTGAAGGATGGAACTAATATTGTAGAGGAGCTCAGAGAGCCTTTTTTTTCAAACTTCAGTAATACAGTTGAGGCATTTACATGATTATTGTGTCATCTATGTTGGTGAAGTATATATGCCTTTGTTTATGTTTTTCATTTCTTTGTTATAATTTTATGTGTTTCCAATCTGAATTATTTAATATAAGATTGAAGAATACATTTTTTTTTATGTACACTTTGTTCCTAGATTTGGATAATTTCAATGTTTTTTTCTTGAGGGTTAGTTCCAGAATTCTTAATTTCTCTGGTGTAATCCGATCCCCTCACCTTTCTTTTCAAATCACTCATCAATATTAAGAATCCAACATAGGTGCCTATCTTTCCCTGTAATGTTTTCTATAGAATCTGGCTTGATTGAACAAAGACTCTTTGACTCCATTTCCCAATGGCCTATTTTCTTTGTTCCAACCAAACAATTAAAAAATAAACAAACCTTGACCTATCATAACTAGCCTAAAATTTCATAAGAACATAGATAAGTTAGATAGAGAGTTCCCTCTCTGATTCTAGGAGGGATAGATCTTGGACTCTGAAGTGGTTTTGTGGTTACTTCTATCAACTTCTTCCTCATCCTAAGAAATTACAGAGTGATAACATAGTGGCAACCATACCGGGGAACTGAACATTTCATGTTCCTGAAAGAATTATATCAAGTTATAGATGTGATTGTTGATGTTGGAAAGTGATCAGAGACATCAGGGCTGAATCATTCACCTGGAGACTCCAAACATTTTCAAGATAATATGAATACTCCATTGGAGGATGAACCTGACCAACAAAAAAATGAAAAAACACTATGGAGAGATCATGTATTCAAATTGGAATTTCATCCCAGGTATAATATGTTGTATTGTTAGTTATTTCTTCAAGAATTTTTTCCAATGTATACTATATTTGAAAAGAGATTACAAACCTTAATCCAATTCTTTTCCTTTGAATATTGTAAATACATATTATCTTTATGTTTCTTATCCTAGTTGAAACCCTTTTGCTGCAACCTATATTGGTCATATTCCATTTGATGAGCCTCAAGAAACCAAGGCTATTTTTACAACTGATGTACAAACCCCCATACCCTTTAAATTCCCAAAAAGATACAATCCTCTCATTTTACCTCCAATACTCCATAGTTTCCCTTAAAATTATCACAAATACCTTCCCAAGTTTGATGGAGAATATGGTAACATCAGTGCTAAAAAACACATTCAGGGTTTTCAACATTTTCTTGACCTTTTTGAGGTTGAAGAAGATGATGTTTGTATCGGGATTTTTGTTCTATATTTGCAAGGTAAATATAATGAGTGGTTCAAAAATTTGTCAACCACAAGCATTAGTGATTTCCATCAGTTTTTGAAAGACTTCCTTGATAAATGGGTGATCAAGAGGAATCCTTTTCTGATTTTAGAAGAATACAATTATTTGAAAATACATCCAGGAGAAACAATGAAACACTTTTCAGCCATATTCAATCAAGTTTACTATGCTATGTCTGCCGATATAAAACCTCCTCCTAGTTTAGCTCTCTTACACTACCTGAATGCCTTTGATATAGAATTGGCATTTCATTTAAGAGATAGGAATACTACAACACTTGAAGAAATGGAGAACAATGCAATAGGTGTAGAAGCTAATTTTTTGATCAAAAAGTCAAAGTTAAAGGCATAAGAGAAGGAAAACATAGAGAAGGAGCATTTGACATATTCCAAAGTGAAACTAGACATTCTGGCAAGCACAATGAAATAAATGATGCACAAGATTATCATGAGAGATGAACTTGCTGTTAAAAAACACCATGTTCCATTTATTGCAAAAAAAGAAAAGGTCACTATTCCAAATTATTTTGTTGCTTATCCTTGGAATCATAGATTAGAAAATGATTGTTTTATGTATTCACTTCACAACATGGACAAAGATGAAACTTAAAATCAGCTTGTGGAGGAGAAATAAGTTGATCTAATGTGTATTCTTGATGACATTGCTTATATGGATGATCTACCAAAGTATGATCAATATGATGATGACTACATCAAGGGTGACACTTCAAAGAAATCAACAACATATTTTTGGGAGGAAGAATATCAATTAAAACAATTCAAGTATGACAATCAACATGTGCATATTAATTATGACAGCAATGAGGAAAATGCAGAAAATTTTCAAGTAAGTGAAAGATATTTTCCTTTATGTTTCCCCTCGTTCCAATTTCTAAGAGAAAACTATAAACAAGCAGTTAAGAAAGTTGTAAGCAATATTATGGGGAAAATTTCTTATGAATCAGTTGAGGATGTCATTCATGATATGGAAGTGGGTTTTTCTCCAAAATTGCAGCCACTAATCTACATTGAGTTTCAAATCCCAGATAAAACCTTAGAGCCCGAAATAGATTATGAGTTAATGAAGAATCATTTTGTACCATTAAGCTTTAATTCACTTTAGTCTTTGAAGAAGAATATTGATCAGGTCCTGAATGATAAGTGTTGGGCCGACGATATGGTTAATATAATGATGTTGATTGGATCCTTTTTGACCAAATGTGTATATGTATTTTCCTGTTTTGAATATTTTTGAAGAGTTTTTGTGTTAAATCGCCATGATTCATACCAAGTATGCATGATTCATGTTTTATGAAGGTTTTGAGTGTAATTCATCATGTTTTAATGATTTCAGGAAACGAATTCGCGTTCTTTGTGTCACAGGGAAAAATCCCAGCTCGTTTTTGCATACGACGGTCCTTCCGATATTCCATCCAGCACCTAGTCCAGTACTCCATCTGACACTCTATTTGGCACTCTGTCCTGCGCTAAAACCATGGGCGATTTGGAGGTTATCATATCAGCGGCCAAAGATGGGCGAATCAGAGACATGTGTTTTTCTTGTGCTCGTGGCCTCCAACTACTGAGATTCTGACAACTCAATTTGGGTTGTTATGTTGGGGGATTATTGGCTTGCCTTGTTTCAAAAAGCCACTGACAGTTAGGACACATTGAATGTGATTTGTTGTTTTTAGAGAAGATTGACCCTTCCAGTCATCGAACTCTTAGCATGTAAATATATAAATACCACCTCAGTGGTCAGACATGTAGTGTTAGAGAGAAAAAGACAATTCAACTCTGTTTTGCTATTTTCAGACACATCTTGCTAAGACTGTGTAAAACTGCATTTCTTATTTTAATGTTGAATTCGTGTTGTTGAGCTCATGCTTCGTCTTTGAAGAGTAGCCACAACTTTCTGGGGGGGGGCACCAACAGTCTGGGTGAATATCTAGTTAGTTTTCTTATGAATTGAATAGTGTAGTCATCATTTTACTTATTTCTTGTGCATGAGTTTTCATTATGCTTCCTCCTTATATAAATTGTTTTTTATAATTTAATTGTTTTAGTTCAATTTCACAGGTTATTGTGGAGGCTAGTGTTAATATGAAATGGCTTTTTAATTAGTAGGAACTAGCTTGAAATCTTAGATACTAACCCCTGTGTGTAATTAGATGATAGTTAGATTTTCTATACGCTGAAATAGAATTTAAAACAGAGTTAAAACAAGGTATTTAGTTCATGATTTCTTTGGCAAGGTTTTTGTGGATGGATAGTTGTTAGTTGTTAGTTTTGATTTTCAGTTTGCTTATCTAATTGTTGTTTATTTTTTCTTATCTAGTTGTTATTTAGTTCGCTCATCTAATTTTTTGTCATATGCTGAAATAAAAAATAGGATTCAATTTATGTTTTATGAGCATTTCCTCCTTTGCAATTTGAATTGTTAAAATAGGATTAGTTTAGTTTACTTTATGCAATTTCCTTTTGTTAAGAACCAAATACTGAATAAAAAAGCACCACAACTGATATAGAAGAACAATATAGAAAAACCACAACTTTACCCTTGAGGTAGGGCAACACCATACAATGGATCCTATTATGGAAGGGATCCTCTCCTGTTCACTTGCCTCTTCGAGGGGGCATCCTCCTATTGAGCTACCGCTCCAAATACAATACTTCTCTTCATATTTCATTACATTGCTTGAATCCCTTTATATAGTGCTACCATCACCTAAGAACATTCTATAGGAGAGATATTCTAGAAGTAGAACCTTCTAAGAAGTCCTCTTACATTTATTATATCAAACTACCATAGCGGGCCTTATTTAATAATATAGTGGACCTAGTCCAACTTACATTGAATGACCTCCACTATTATCACTATGGGCCCTCTGGCCCCCCCCACTACCTCTCTAGCTACCTTACATTCCATCCCCCTTATGAAAGCATTGTCCTCAACACTTGATGTACAACCATATACCAGGGTCCCATGGATAATTGTGGACCGTAATGTTGAAGAAGACTGAAGAACCAAAGTCCCATGTAGAAAGGAAATCCACCATGCTGAAGTAGTCCAACCACCATTGTAAGCCCGGGTCCCATGTTCAAGTGCTCCTATGAACTCCTCGTAGAAGATCTTGGAACCCAATAACCAACTCCAAATGATGCTCCAAAGACTGACACCTATCATGTGGATCCAAATAAGAGATCCATCCACATAGTGGAAAAGGGTCGTAGCAGAATATGGAAGGAATAATACCACTGTAGAATATGCAGACTGAACGTTGGTAACTAGATCTTGATGTGGGACATTGATGTTCTTTACATAAGGTGGAGTAGAGTCATCAAATAAAATATGGAAGTGGTTTTCATCCCAGAAATGACAACTATCCATATACCAATCATCACAATCGGCTTCAAAATTATACCAAGCATATATTTATTTATTATATTTAGCCTTGAGGCCCTCCATAAGAAATATCTCTTGCATGTCATTCAATGAATCTTGAATACTACAAAAACTATCATTGAGACCATGTGTGAGGCTGTCTGTGAGACTATGTGTGAGGCTGTCTGTGAGGCTATGTGCAAATGCATCCAATCTGTCATCCAATTGGGCTTTGAATGATTAAAGAATTTCTGTCAAGGTTTGAGACAAAATAGCCATCTGATCACCCTATGAACTCTTCAGTCCTTCATCCATCACGTAAAAACTCAAAAAATAGACCCAAGAAGTTTTGGCAAAAAATCGCAGCTTTTTCTGGAAAAACCCTAAAAAACTGTTGAACTTAAAATGCTCATAACTTCACTTCCCAGACTCCGTTTTGGCTGATTTGTTTTTTGAAATTGGGTGAAATTGTGAGAAGAACTCATATCGATAATTTTCTTGGGAAAATTCAACCTCCAAATGATACATAAATAAAAATAAATCGCACCGCCGTCCGCAGAAAAAACCCTGAAAATTGCAGATTTTAAAACCTCAATATCTTGACCTTCCGGACTCCATTTCGGATGGATTTTTTTTTTTTAACTTGGGTGTTTTTCTGAGAGGAACTCAGATATACAACCCTATACTGAAAATTTCTGGAATGTCGCGGCCCTCTTTTTTCTTCTCCGAAAAAAAAATCTGCAAAAATAAAAAATAGTTGTCCACAACTCCGGCCAAAGACTAAATACAAAAATACCACAACAGATATAGAAGAAAAATATAGAAAAAAACCACTTTATTATATAAAACCCTTGAGGTAGGGAAACACCATACAATATATCCTATTATGGAAGGGATCCTCTCCTGTTCACTTGCCTCTTCGAGGGGGAAACCTTCTAATGAGCTTCAGCTCCAATTACAATAATTCTCTTCATATCTCATTACATTGCTTGAACCCCTTTATATAGTGCTACCATCACCTAAGAACATTCTAGAGGAGGAATATTCTAGAAGTAGAACCTTCTAAGAATTCCTCTTACATTTATTATATCTAACTACCATAGTGGGTCTTATTTAATAATATAGTGGACCTAGTCCACCTTACATTGAATGACCTCCACTATTATCACTATGGGACCTCTAGGCCCCCCCACTACCTCTCTAGCTACCTTACACATTTTCTAGATCTAGGTTGCAATTTTAATTCAAACAGGATTATTAAATTTATTTTTCAGTTATGAATCTAAGTAGTATGAATTTTCTTATATTAGCGTAGACTGCATTTGAATTTAATAGAATAGTGTTTTTATATTGTTGATGACTAGTGCATAAATTGAAGAATCACATGGATATGCAAGATAGTTGATGTTGCTTCTATAATGGCTAAGTTCTCATTTGATTGTCTAATTCACACTTTTCGCTTTGCTATCGAAGTCAATATTGAGTTTATCCCTCTTGAGTTATCATTAATTGTTAAATTCCATCGTGATATCATAAGACACCGAAGACATAACCATCAACACTATATTTGAGTTTCCTTGCTTTTATAGATTAGAGGATAGTTTCCTTTCTTTTTAGAGAATATTCTTCTTGCTTTGGTAGATTAAATAATAGTTTCCTTATCATAGAATAAAGACTAGTTGTTGATTCTTTGAATTTAGTAGATTAATATTTCCTTTTATAAATGAGAATTTATTGTGAAAATTAATTTAAGAATAGAGTTCACTTTCTTATTAGTTTGACTAGTTGATTATTGACTAATTTTGATTAGTTTATTTGTTGTAGAAGTTATCATAAGTTATTTACTTGTTTGTTTGCTTGTTTACTTGCTTTAATAGGGTATTTTCTTGCTTGTCTATTTTTATTTGATAAGGTAGTGGCTTGTCTATTTACTTGCTTTCATAGGATAGTTTCTTATTGAATTTGAATAGGTTAATTAAAGTAGTTTGTTGTTGTTATTTCTTATTAGGTAGATAGTTTTATTTTTCTTATTGTCGTGACTAAGTTAATTTTCTTTAAGTAGGGTATTCATTTTCTATCTTAGAACTATCCATCGATCCTTTGTTCAAAGGTTACTTAGAGTACATAGTTTAAGTTTCTTAGTAGGGTTTGATCATTAGTAGTCTTTGCTTGAGTACATTAGCCCTTCAATATCATGTTTCCTTAGTTAGACTATACTACCTCTAGCCTTTCTGCATTGGCACATATAGTGCTACAACTCTAAGTTTGCTCACCCTGGGTTGACAATTTAATTGACGGTTTTTAGTGTTTTTTAGTTCATATAGAATACCCATCAATAATCACATAGAAAATTATGAAGTTTCATTGGAACCAATGCAGTAGTCTTCTCAGTTTCTCCATGATCCAATAGCTGATGTTTTGGATGATCTATGTAGTCAAAGTCCTGTTCCATCTGCTAGTTATGAGCTTAAAACCAGTTGTGAAATAGACTTGATTAGGAAGTTGGCTTCATGCTCTTGTTCAACAGGAATCTGATTACAAATCTCTTCTGAAATTTTGCAGTTAAATCATAAGTTGTATGATGATATAGATAACATATGTGTAATACCCAATTATGACCTTGAATTTGCTGAATACTTTGAACAAAAAGAAATAGGTCATATTTATCATGATCCCATAGCTATCTATATGGAGGATTTTTTCAATTCATAATTCCAATTGATTTCCACTACCTCTTTTGTTTTTTATGGTTCCAAAGCTCTCAGTTGTGAATATCAAGCTAACAATTAGTTTTAGTTCCCTTACAAACTCTAGTTCTGAGTTTTGTTAAAAATAGTGAAAGAGATGAGTTATTGGATAAACTATTGGATTGGCTTCATTGGAAATTTTCCATTACCTAAATGAGTAGTAATTTCAGCAGATTAGGGTAGGAGTGTGTGAATACATTCGTCTTGGTGAGAATTACTTTTAGCAATTTTTCAATTTGATTTTCAATTTGGTTTCAGTTTTTAGTTTTAGAGTATAGTTCAGTTTTCATAGTGAATTTGATTCAGTTAAGGTTTGGAGTAGATTATCAATTGATTTTCAGTCACAGAGATTTCATGACAGAGTGAGTTGCAGGTTTTGGGATAATCCCAATGAACAAGGCTACTTAGTCTACAGTGTTCTTGGCACCTCACTCGGAGGATGCCATCCCTAATTAGAGCCACTCTTATTGTCCTATAATTATAGGTTATATGTTTATGCAATTATCTGTTTTGGAAGTTTGTTGGTAAAGTTTAGCCTATGAATTACTAGGCTTCATAACCTAAAAGTTTGTTCATCCAAGAAGTTAGTTAGTGTTCTAAATATGATCACCAAAACATTGTTTGGATCTCTGGGAGATTTATGCATGTAAATTTTGTTTAGAAAAAATTGGAAGGTGTTTTTATGGGAAATTGTTTACAAGCAACTTTCCAACGATGTGTTTAGTGCTTCATACTAAGACCTGGCTCTAAAGATTCAAAAGAAATTTATTTTTCTAAAGGCTATGATGCACATATTGTTTTAAACTAAAGTAAAAAGGGTTGACATGACAATGCTTAATCCTCACACTAGTCTCCATCGACGACATCCCCCTCTTTCTATATCAATGGTCCTCATTGCTTTTCAGAACCCCACGACCTTTCTACCTTTAATGGTGGGGGCATCCGAAAAGTGGTTTTCCCCACCACGGGTCCCACCTAACATGGTGCGTCCTCATCATTTCAGACCCCCCACTCCTATTTCCTCTTAGCACCTACCCCCTCTTTCGAAATATGCCAAACCACCACCCGATACCACCATTCCCTTGTCGTCACTCCTCCTCTCCCTACTCAACACCTGCCCTCCACTCGCCCTACCTCTCACCATTTCCACATGCTCATATCCCGCACCTCTCGTATCTACTCCTCCTCTCACCATATACCACATGTCTTCCACACTCTAGATACCTCTCGCCCCTCACATCTACTTCACCCCCCTCACTACGCGTCACCTTCTCACCGCTACCTCCCACACCTATCACCGTGTCATCATATTCGTAACCAATCACATTTTCCCACATGACCATTGACTGTCGATTGTCCCATAATGATCCTGTGCTAAGATAATCTATCAAATTACCAACACCATCATCCACCTTCAACTAGAGGATAATTCCTAGTAAATATATTCAAAGATATGGCAAAGAAACCAGTACGAGAGAATAGTAAGAACATTCTACAAATTAAAAAACACATGGCATGAAGACACCTGGCAACTGAATGTCAACATTTAATCACCAATTCTAGATTCCAATGCACGATTTTGCATAAGTAGCCACAGTCACTAATAATGACCAGCAGCTACGCAAAATTCGAAGACAAGTCGTCAACAACCTCCATCAAATCAACAGACATTTCTAGGATTCAAGCATAATTCATCTACAATCTTCAGCCTTCGAGTCACTTGGAAGTTTGTTTCATAGTGATTTCATCTAAATTTTATTTTTAGTCAACCAAATCAAGCACCTAAAATCCGAACTGATCTTAAATATTCCTATATTTTTTGTAATTAGAGATATAGTTAGATTAAATATATCCTGCTCATTTTTGACATGATCCTTTGTAAACGAATTATAAATACTTTCTATTTCAAGGTATGATGGGTTGGGACCTTTTTGAAGAGTGGAACTAATATTGTAGAGGAGCTCACAGAGCCTTTTTTTTTCAAACTTCAATAATAGAGTTAAGGAATTTATAGGATTCTTGTGTCATTTATGTTGGTGAAGTAAATTTGCCTTTGTTTATTTTTTTCCTTCCCCTGTTATAATTTTATGTTTCCAATCTGAGTTATTCAATAAAATATTGAAGAACATAATTTGTTTTG